>RPOG01001541.1:0-143504 GCA_008086565.1 Thalassoma bifasciatum
GTGTGTCTGTGGATACAGTTTGTTCAGGCTTCAACAACCGTCTGCTGCTGAGAATCTTAAATCCCACTTGATTCAGCTCATGTTATGCTAATTTTAGATGTTAGCTGAATGCTTTATATGAGCTACCTGTGATATAAAAAAAACAACATGTCTTCTTCATACTTTGTCAGAATAAAGATTTTCTCGTAGGAGTGTCACATACCGTTGGATCATTGCCTCCTCTGTGAAACCTCACACTGTTACTCCGGCTCTTCTAAGGCTTCATTACTCTGACATGAGATGGAAAGGGTTTTCACACAGGAAGAAATGAAGTGTAGGGAGTGGGTGTGCTGCATAAAAACAACGTCAAGAGCAAACGGGACTTTTAAATAACAACCTACAGTAAATGCACTATGCCTCATTATATTGTTCCACTGTCACATACGATTCAATTTGCATCCCACCGCCTTTATTATGTTACCTTCTACCTTTTTTCATTTACTCCCTCTGTGTGTGACACATAGCCCGGTTAGATTGATGGCCTCTGTATCGCTCTGATGATGTATGGGGGCAATATTTGGCCTTTAAAACCAGGCAGGCGGTGTCAGGATGGAGTTCAGTTCTTGTTTTTCACTTCTTACACTTACACGTAGTCACGACAGACTTTAGAACTCTATTTCTGTTACCTGGGCCGTGTATTTTTACATACACAGCTGTGTAAATGACTAACAGGTATGAAACACTTTCAAACTGATGCTATGGTGGAATTTTTTTTTTTTACAGCAGCATCTGTGATGATGAAAATGTGAAAGACAAATATGACCAATAGAAATCGTCAACTGTAAATGCCTTACTTTTTTCACCAGATGGGTTCAGATTGTCTCCTGCTGCCTTATGTTTCGGATTATTTTAGTGATTTAAAATTATTAAGCATAACTTGAAGCAACAGCTTCCAGTTCAGTTGTTATGTAACAGCACAAGCAAGCTGACAAATTACAAGTGCTATCTGTTGCACAATCATGCAGCATCTTGCTCTATTACTATGTTTATTTAGGGTGACCATACGTCCTCTTTTGCTTGGACATGTCCCCTGATTTGGACCTGAATTTTCCAAAATGTCCAGGTTTTTCTCATTTCTGCCAGTTAAAGAAAAAAAAAATAGCACTTGACTTTGTTTGGAGCTTTTTGGGTCCTAATGAAGTCAAAATGTTGAGATGACAAAGTCAACATGATGAGATAAAAAGTTGATACTTTAAGATAAAAAGTTGAAATTTGGAGATGAGTGAAAATTTTAAAATCAAAAGTCAAGAATTTGAGTTAACAGTCAAAATTATGACAAAAAATTGTAAAAATTTTAGATTTAAAGTCAAATTTACGACTTTTTATTGCCTCAATTTGACTTTTTGTCTCAAAATTTAGACTCAATTCAGGCAAAAGGAAAATAAATGGAAAAGTCAGTTTCCAATTTTTTCTTAATGTGCAGAAATGGGCTTGGGTACATCATTTATGTTTTCATTGAAAAATATTTTTCACTTCAAATTGAAAAAGAATGTTGTAAATTAATGTATTGGCTATAAAAAAACAAAAAACAAAACCAACACTTGACTTTGTTGATAAAATGTTTGGCTCATACTAAGTCAAAATTTTGAGATGATAAAGTCAACATGATCAGATAAAAAGTTGATATTTTGAGATTAATAAAAGTCAAAATTTTAAGAGAAGTCACAACTCAAGGATCCAAAGTACAAATTTTGAGATAATTTAGTCAAAAATATGTGCAAAAAGTCTTTTTTTTTCAGATTAAGAGTCAAAATTTTGACTTTTTATCTTAAGACTTAGACTCAATATATATAGTCAGTTTTACTTAACTTGCAGAAATGGGCTTCTGTACATCATTTAAGTTTTCATTATATAATTTTTTGCTCTTCAAATTGAAAAGGAGAGTTGTAAATAAATGTTTAAGTTCCAAAGCTATGTTGACATCTTAAAGTATCTTTAGGTATTTTTGCAGGAACTCCAAAAGGCAGGGAAGGGTTCTCCTCTTTTGGAATTTTTAGAATATGGTCAGCTGAGCTTATTAATATCTTAGCTGCAAAAACAAGACTGTAGCACTTGGCAATAAAAAATGTCAACCCCATATAGAGGCATTGTTTGTTTTTTAGTGTGCAGAAGTAACTAAAGAAAGTTCCCTGTTGAGTAAAGGGTTAAATTATGCACACGTTGATCCTGACATATGTGAGCTGCAGGTTAATGTTGCAGTAATTACAGCCTGATTCATGGCTGCTGTTTGAGATATTCCACTGGACCAACTCCAAAACACTTATAACTTATGAGTCATTCACACACTAATCGTAAGTAAAGGAAGTACTCAGTCAAAAACAACCAGAGCTCAAAGTTTGTCTCTCAGTAAAAATTATAACAGCAGGTCAACATTTTTGAAGGTCATGTGAAAAATCAACTTTTCTCATCATTTCTGACCTCAAATCCTTTCCTACACTGTGTGGAAACTTCATTTTTTATTGGAGGAAACAGGGTCTTTTCAAACTCTGCTGAACGTTTGTCCTTTGTTTGCAGACAAGGTCAAGTTCTTCATGGGACACAATCACCTTCAAGCCCTTTTGTGGCTCCTGCTCTTAAAACACACTGTGTCTCTATACTTTCTTTGAGAGACGAGCGCATGAGTATGAAGAAGTGATTTAATAAAGGGGTCAATGCTGCTGCCCTGGAATTATAGCCAGCGGCGGCTGGCAGGCGGCATTTAAACTCTCAATCATTATTATCATTATTTTCGAGCCGTGCGGTCGTCTCTCAACAGAAATGGAACAATATGTCAATAACAAAAAACACCTACGCTCTTCAGAGTCGGAGGCGGTGAAATGAAACTCTGTGTTGCAGCATTTGTTGATGATGGGGGGGTGCTTCTTTTTTGTGATTTGAAGTCCTGGAACTTATTTTGCAGATGATTATAACCAGATAAAGGCTTGAAAACATACAGCAAAGGTCCCATCATGCACCACAGATTCGCACAACCTTGTGGTTAAACCGCATTGTACAGCTCGTGGCTATAAACGATTTCTCTACTATGAATGCATCCTTTGCTTTATTGAATAACCCCTGCACAGAGAGAGCACTGATCTGTTTGTTTGACCCTGGGGGGGGGGGTCATCAGGGTTGAGATGCTTATGTTTCCATTCACACAGCTACATTAATTATACATTGTCTACAACTTACAGTCTCAAATGTATCCATGCTGGTTTGGTTTGTATATTACTGTTGTGTCTTTAACAATGCTCCCATAGAAACAAGCTGAACAGTCTCACCATCAAACTCTGCAGCTGTAGCTTCAGACTCTAAATCCCTCATCCTGAAATCTCAAATGAGTCTATATTTCTGCTCATAACACAGTGTCTTCAGTGTTTCCTCCATATAAGCCCATTTAAATTCAGCCTTTGTCTGGTTTGGCTGACTGTAATGTAAACACATCATTTAGATTATGATAATTCTTATTGCCTGAGAAACAGCTAATGTTTATTGTAAATATGAAATGGAGGAAGAAAAAAAAAAAACGAGTCCCAGATTGACAGTTTTGACAGAGCAGAATATTATGTGTAATTCTGTGTGTGTGTATGTGTGTGCAGTTATGCTCTTCACTGTCCTTCAACAGTTCAGCTATCTCATTTGCATGCTCATAAATCATTCACATCTGACATCTCTCTATCTAAGATGCACTCACACACACGCACATGCAAACACACACACACACACACACACACTCACACCTGTGGGCACTGTAATAATGAGCTGTTTAAATGTGTCTTTCAGGTCAGAAATGGCCAAAAGTCTCATGGACGTATAGATGGATGGTTGTACACCATTTGCGTTTCCAGCACATTTTTGACCTAAATTGAACCCTAGTACCTCTAAAATTTGATCTAGTTATTCTTTTTTCTACTTGCTAGAAAACTGTCAAAACCATACAGAACTTGGTTTTATTCATAACGTTTTAACAACAAAAATACAGTTGCCAGTTTTGCCTGGTTTGATCCACCCATCCCCTCCATCTTTACCTGACCAGTAAGGGTGATGTATGCAGTAGTTGTGTAAGTGCTACCACATTTTTCTCATAATATACTCATATACTTGTTTCTGCTGGATTTAACTGAGGTCATTGTTTGTGTTGTCAGGAAGGAGTTAGCTGACTTTATTATGAAAGTCACATGGGGTCATGCAGAACCACTTTTCTCTGTTAAGACTTTTCTCTCTGTTCTATAAATATTAAAGCCAAGGTGCGTCTGAAAGACCAGGCTCAGGTAAAAATAAAAGGTCCATTTATTAAGAATGTTGTTGTAAGATGGATGTTTCAGTTTGTATTTCATGTCCTGTTCATTTGAGGGAATTTCAAGGAATAATTCCAACACCTCTCCAAGCATTAACCCATCTCCCAATGTTGGAACATGCTAGGACTTGAACCAGCAACCCCCTGGTTACCAAGCCAAGTCCCTATTGACTGAGCTACTGCTGCCTTCAGTGTCTTCTCCAGGGTTATGATGGTTTTTTTTGCGTGGGTTCCAATCGATTTTATTGTTTTCCCAAAAGTGTTTTGCTTTTCTTCCACAAAAGTGGGAATTTAATTGGATTAAAATGCAAAGAAAGTGAAATTAATCTCACCTGGTTGGTTGAATGGAATAACAACTGATGGATACAGGGATGGATGGGTGAATAGATACATGCATGGTTGGATGCAAAATAGAATGTTGGATGAATATATGCATATACAGATGGGTGGAGAGATGGATGCTAGATAAATAAATGGATAACAGGTGGATGGTTAAAGTGATATAAAAATGGATGGAGGGATTGATGCATGCATAGATGGATGGATTAAGGTCAGCAGATAGCAGTATTCATTGTTGGATGTATAGATGGATACATGGATGGATGCGAGAGAGCTTGATTGATAAATTGATAATTGGATTCATGATTGGATGGACAAATGGAAAAAAGGATGGAAGGGGGTGTAAATGGATAGATAGATTAATGGATGGATGTATAATGGATAAATGGATAGCATATGAGTGAATGGTTGCATGATGGAAGGATGAAAGGATGGATAATGGATAGATGCTTTGTAAAAAGCTGGATGAATGGGTGGTTGGATGGATGGATGGATGATTTTTAAGTAGAACAAACGATGGATGAATGACTTGAATAACGTTTAGATTAACTGATTAATAGATTTCTTATGATGGACGGTGGACTCACTGAAAGCTTAGATGTTGTATTCAAAGAATAGATTCAGAGAATGATGGAAGGAAAGCAAGACTGATTCAATATAAAAAAAAAAATTGATGGATGAATGTACAGAGTGATAGAAAGATGAACCATGGATCATTTCATCTCTGACACAGAGGGATGGCGGGGTCGTAAATGATTGGTTTAAAGTACTTACATCAGATGTCAGGATGGCCGAGCGGTCTAAGGCGCCAGACTCAAGAGTTAACTCCTTCCTAACAAAGGGACTTCTGGTCTCCAGATGGAGGCGTGGGTTCAAATCCCACTCCTGACATGAGCTTTAGCAGTTAGAGACAAAATGTCATTCTTAAACGATGAAAACATTACATTATTGACCTTTCTTGTCCTTCACAACCCCAGATTTTAAAGCTTAAAACAGTTTACCCCATCGGCTTCTACAGTGCAAGAGATTTCTTATCCCAGAAAGAAAGGATCCATCTGAAAGAGAAAGTTTATGTTGTTCTCCTCCTCAGAAGGTAGAAAGTCTCACCTTGAGCTCCAGCTTCAACTCAAAGACATAAACAAACTAACTTTCCTCACAGAGCTGCTTTGCACTGCCATTGCACTCTTATCATAAAATTAAATATTCGCTCTGCCATCGCAGCTCTGCAAAGAATGCAGCTTTTTCCAAATGTCCTGGGTATTGTTTCCTGCACATACATTCAGTTTGACATAGCAGCTGTGCTGTTGTTGTTGGAAACTTTGGCGTCTGGGCTAGAATTTCAAATGAGGGACTGTAGGTTTGAATAATGCCTGGCTGCACAAAATACGTGTGTATAAGAAGCTGTAGCTTTCGAGTGGATATAGGTGAAGTCAGACATACTTTATTTTGACATTTTCCTGCATTATGCATTCAAATCTGGGCTGAAATAAACCCCAGCTCTATAGTGTGGACTCAGGGACTTTTCTCTTTCCTGAGGGGACATGGGAGTGTCTCTGAAATCTGTGACACATTTTAATCTCCCAACTATTTCAATCCATTGATTTCGTTTGTCATGATGGTTAATAGTGAGTCAGAAAACACAGCAATTAGAATATCTATTTACCGTTCCACTATTTTATAACTTTATCAGTGAGGGAGCATGGTGGTTCTATAGTTCGCTCTAATGGAGACTGACTGGCTGGATGATAGTTCGTTGGATGGTGGATGGATGGATAATCCTTAGATGATGGTTGGATAAGGGATGAGGGATTAGCGAAAAATGGATAGATGGATGGATTGATAGATGGCAGGTGGATGAATGGATGATTGATGGATGGAAGGAAGAATATATGAATCTCTTTTTTGGTCACAAATGGTGGATGAATGGATGGGAATATGGATGAATGGAAGGCTCAGTAGTTGATGAATGGATGAATCAATGGTTGATAAATGGATGGATGGATGGATGAATGGAAGGCTCAGTAGTTGATGAATGGATGAATCAATGGTTGATAAATGGATGAATGGAAGGCTCAATAGTTGATGAATGTATGAATCAGAAGTTGATAAATGGATGGATGGGTGGATGGATGGATGGATGATTGATGGATAGATGGATGGATGGATGGATGGATGGAAGGCTCAATAGTTGATGAATGTATGAATCAATGGTTGATAAATGGATGGATGGATGGATGGATGGATGATGGATGGATGGATGGATGGTAGGAGGGATGGGTGAATGCATGGATGGATGGATGAATGGAAGGCTCAATAGTTGATGAATGAATAGATGGATGGATAAAGGCTGGGATGATGGACGGATGGGCGGATGGATGGATGGATGGATGGATGGATGGATGGATGAATGGATGGAAGGCTCAATAGTTGATGAATTTATGAATCAGTGGTTGATAAATGGATGGATGGGTGGATGGATGGATGGATGATTGATGGATAGATGGATGGATGGATGGATGGATGGAAGGCTCAGTAGTTGGTGAATGAATGGATGGATGAATGGAAGGCTCAATAGTAGATGAACGGATGAATCAGTGGTTGATAAATGGATCGATAGATATATAAATGATCTTTTTGGTGAAAAACAAAAACTGGATGAATGGATGAGGGATGGTTGAATTGCTGGGAAGGTGGATGGTTGGATGAAGGTATGGTGTATGGATGGATAGATGCCAGATGAATGGATGGATGGATGGGTGAATGCCAGATTGATGATAAATCGATGGTTGTATGACTTTACTTGGGAGTAGAAGAACAGATGGATGAACAGATTAATGGATGGATGAAAAGATGGATGGATGAATTGTGTTTTTGGTAGCATAAGTGATGTATGAGTGGCGTAACATCCTCGATGAACCTCACTCTCAACCAGTAACAGCTGTGATCAGATCCAGAGGTTAAGACAACGAAATGCTTCAACATCATTTGTAATATAAAAGAAACAGAGATGTCTTAATAATCTTTATTTTCTGATTTAGGGATAAATTTGTTTTTTTTCTGCAGGGAAAATGAACATGAGGGGAAAGTGAAGTGAGCACTGAGCAGGAATAACTCATCCATGTATGACCGCCCAGACTCTGTGGTATGTGAAGAGTTCCCCCAGGAACACGGGGTCAAAGGTCATGGGTCAACATCAGGCTTTGACTGAACCCAGATGGGATTAAGAGTGAACGAGTGGAGGAGAGGGACAAAACTCATCTGCAAAAACAACAGAAGAATGACTTCAAACAGTCGACTTTCTGCTTCTTCAAAACAAGCAGACGCCCTTGAATCTGGCGATGAATTTTCAGTTCTTTAAAGGAGATGATGAAACGTGAGTTAAAGAGAAAAAAAGAGTGAAGCTGTGATAGATACAAAACATTAGACTCTGTAATATGATACAATTTAGTGAAATATTACATAAGTTTAATCTATTTAAAATAATTTGATTTATCTTCTCAATTTTTCTTAAACAATCATTATCCATGGATTTAGTTATTGATTTAATCTTCATCAGTTTTTTATTCTTGTTGTAAAATTGAAGAGAAGAATCAAATGTTCTTTCACTGCTTTAATCTTTTAGTGTTTGAATTGTAGCTTTTCAATTTTTCATTTAGGGATGGCTTTTTCAGTTTATTTTTTTATAATGATTATTTTTCTGGATGTAAAGCACTTTATGTTCCTTTTATTATGTATGAAGAGTTGATTGACTGAACTTCTGCACAATTTGATGTCTTTAAGTGGGTAAATGTGATTATTAAACATCTTTTCAAGTGGTTCATTTGGAGGAGAATTGATTTCTAGCTCAGGTTAGAATTGACTTATCCAAAGGAAAAAAAAGTCTTGAGTAATCATCTCTAAAGGTTTGGTTGACTTCTTGTAAAGTTTGGAGCACATCAGAGTATTTGCACTGTTTTAGGACGGCATGTAAATAACAACAACACAGCCTGTTAATTCCAGCGCTGCACTTTACAGCTCATTTAGCTAAGCAGTGAACCCTGCAAACCATCCACACATTCATATAATCCGCCAGACTTAGATACACACACACACACATATACACACAATCGTAAACACAGGAGAGATAATTAACCAGTCAGACGGGCAGAGAGACAGTTTGTCAGCCGACCAGGAAGGAGTCTGTCAGGTAGATTGATCAGTCAGTTCGCCTGTTAGTCTGTCAGGATTCAGGCGTTTAATGAGTCTATCAGGACAACATGACTGACACACAGGGGCAGTTATACCTGGAAGGTGTGTGTATGGATGTGTGTGTGCCTATAGACAGCTACAGAAACCAGTCTGTATTTCACCTTCTCATTAATAACATTCATTTACTATGATTTTTAGCCAAAGGAGTTATTCAAGATGTCATGAAACTTCGTCTGTCACATGGTACCAGTCAAAATGTTAGCTTTGTGATTGATTTGTGGTAATATTTGTTGATATGGAGAAAACTCAGAATCAAGAAGTCAAGAAAAGTGAGCAGAAAATATGGCTTTTTACTTCAATGACTAGAAGTTAAAAGTGACATAGATAAGTCAAAAGTGAACCTTTTTTCCTTCATCTTCACAAAGTTAGTATGTGGGTCAATGACGTGACGTCCCTTTTTTGTGTCCAAGTGCAATATTTCCTTCCATCATGAATTGAGTATTTCATCACATGTATTTCTTTATTCTATGAAACCTGTGTTATTTGAACACATCTTTAAACTATTAAAATATAACGTGTTTTTTTGTGTTTTCCAAGGAGTTTGGGGGTTTTACAGTCCACCACGTTGGCAGGACTGTTCATAGGTGTCATTAATTTGAGATTTTTTTGAATGTCAGTTATTGTAAATGGAAATTAAAAACACAGTGGCATTATTTTATGCTTGAACCTTTTTAAATAAAACATTCTTTGCAAATAAAAAGAATTTTAAAGCTGTTGAGAAATTTTAAAAAACTTTTGTCCAGTAATTTTCACCTTGTCAAATGTCAGGGTGGTGCATGGCATTGTAATCTGAAAATAAAATTTCACTTCTCTTATTTTGTCCTTTGTCCTTTGACGTAGTCGGTCTCCTCGGGTTTACTGTAAACACTGGTTCACCTTTTCAAACATCTAAAGAGACTTTATGACTATTTTTTCCAAAAAACACTTCATTGGTGACTGGAACAATTTCCATGTCAGGTGGTAAAACCAATGTAATGATGTGAAATGTTATTTTAACATCAAATTATTTATCTTATTCACACATAAAATAAATGAAACACACAAAATGAAAATGTATGAGTCACTACAGACACTTGAGAGATACTTGCCAACAATTTCACACAGAAAAAATAACAGGAACATATAAATATATTTTCATATATTTGGTTGCACCACCTGACATTTGTGGGTGCTCAAATTAAAAATACTGAAAAATAATGAACCTAAAATCTTTGAAATGTTGGTCAACTACTGAAATCTGTTAGAAAACATAATTCTTCTCTCGGAAATATGTTTTTATCCATTTTCAAAGAACTTTTTAAAAATAAGTTTTTAGACCCTCTTTTTGTCATTGACCCATGTACTGAAAAGTAGCTCACATAATGTTAGATTTCCCTCCAAACATAAAAATATTCTGGGAATCAGAGGGAACAGGGTTAAATCCCTGAATGTTGACTTTTTTATCTCAAATTTCAGCTTATTATTCCAAAACTTTGATGGAATTATGTTGAAATTTCATTTCCATCGTACAATTTTGACTTTTTATCTCAGAATCTTGATTTGTTATCTTAAAATTAGGACTTTTTCTAACAATTGTGACTTGTTTAATCTCAGAATTTGGACTTTTTTCTTTTTTTAACCTCAAATTATGACTTCTTGTCTCAAAATTAAGATTTTTTCGAACGATTTTGACTTTGTTAATCTCAGAACTTGGACTTTTTTTTTTTACCTCAAATTATGACTTCTTGTCTCAATTTTTTTTCTTTATATGACCCAAAAAGATTCTCAACAAAGCCAAATTTTTGTTTCAATTTTACTTATTTACTTATTTTTGTTTTAATTTTACTAATTTTTAACTGGCGGAAATGAGCATCCATAATACCAGGAAGGAGTCTATTGACTTATTATCCAAAATTTCATTATTTATTATCGATTATAGATTTATCATCCCAAAAATTTGACTGGATTATGTCAAAATTTGGACTTTATTATACAATTTTGACTTTTAAATCTCAGAATCTTGACTTTATCTCAATGTTATGACTTTATATCTAACAATTTTGACTTTCTAATCACAGAATTTTAACTTTTTCAACCTCCAATTTCAACTTTAATTCTCAAAATTTGACCCCCGAAGCTCCAATTTCAACTTTTTATCTCAAAATTTTGACTTTATACAGCCAAAAAAGATTCTCAACAAAGCCAATGTTTTTGTTTCAACTTTATTTGTAACTGGTGGAAATGAGCATCCATACTAATGCCTCACCTCGTGCTGAAATAACATGAGATATAAATGTATTACTCTGGTGCAAAAATATAAATAATGCCTCAAAATCTTAGTTAAAGATTAATTTAGATTTTAAAATGTTTAAGTTTCCAGCTGTACACGGTGCCTTCCACTGGTCACAACCATGAGGAACAGTGGGTTACTACCATAAATATGCAGTTTTTGTGCATTTTCACTTCAGCATTTTCTGTCTGTGAATGCAGCTCAAGCAGTCAAAACATGTTTTCATGAATACTCAACATCTTGACAGGTTGGTGCATTGGAATAATGCCAGTATCCCAGTGCAGCACTTTATTATAAACATCTATGGTCTTTAGAAAAACCTGAATTTAAACGCCCACTGTGGTCAGATTTTCACTCTGAGCACTTTGAGTTTTTTTGCTCCTTTCAGCTTTGAATCCTTTCCAGAACAGATTGTGAAGCATTTATTTCTCTGTTTGTTGTGAACTTTGAATCCAATATTTGTGTTTCCTGTTTTCTGTGAGTTAGTTGGTTGGAAAATGAGTTTTTTCCCACAGGAGATTAACATTGCCCTCTAATCCAGCCTAATCTAATCTGAACTAATCTAACCTAATATGAAATCACCACTTCCTCATGAAAACACCAAATGTGCAGTTTGTAATAACAGACTCGAGTGATGAGACAAACCATATGTCATGGTGTTTATCTGCACAACAAAACGCATATGTTACTCTTAATGAAAAGTGGAGCAGAAATATGTCAGGTGTTCAGGGTAAACAGGGAAGTTGCCAGAAGCATAATCCAAACTGATGCTTGTTGTAAATAGAAAATGATACAAAGAGTGGACTTTCAACCCAATAACCATATATCATCTTGGTTTCTCCCAGTGTTTTCTGCTCTGTTTACTAACCTACTCCCTTATATTAAAGGTATTATTAATATTATTATTATTATTATTATTATTACTATTATAATTATTCAGACACATGACACAACACTCCATGTAAATGTCTCTGCATGTCTCAAGCGTGGCAGCGTTTGTGCATCATTTTAACATCTGGGACTTCTAACTGTAAAAAAAAAAAGTAAGTTTGCGAGTTGATAAAACGTCAGATTTGATTCCGAATCAAGTTTTAAATTTGCAGGTTTATAAAGTGACACATCCATGAGTTCACAAAGTGATAAATTTGTGAGTTTACAAAGTGACAAATATGCTACTTCATACGTAAAATTGTAAATTTGTAATTTAAATTTGTAAATTAATCAAATTTTGTAATTTATAAAGTTATAAACATACAAGTTTATGAAGGGGAAGATTAGCTACTTTATTAACTTGCAAATTCACAATAAAGTTGCAACTTTTCCACTGTATAAACATGCAAATTTACAACTTTATTGTCTCGCAATATTGTAACTTTGTGAACTTAAAAATTTTAATTTGAAAAAACAAGATTTTTTCAGCCCTGGATATACAGTAATGTCAAGAGAGCACTCAAACTATATATGAAATAATTAAAGGAAAAATGGAAACGTTTTGTTTTTCTATTTAATTTTTTCATAAATTTTTATTTTTTGGTCTGTTTTTCTTTGTGACATATACTTTAGTCGGGTTGACGAAGGAATCAAACTGTTATGATTAAACTTCATTATTTACAAAGAATTTAAGCTCACTTCACAAATGAAAAATGAAAACATTTCTTTTTCATTTATTTATTTATTTTTGTTTCTTTTTATTATTTGGTCTGTTTTTTTGTGACATATACTTGAGTCAGGTTGATGAAGGAATCAAACTGTTATGATTAAACTTCATCATTGAAAAATAATTTCACCTCACTTCTGAAAAGGAAAGCATGTGTATGTGTCAAACAAAGCTTCAACCTCATTCTCCAACCTGACCTCTGACCTCACAACACCCAAATGCTCCCCAAACACAGACCCACCCTCTCACACACAGACCCCCCCCACCCCTCCACACACACACACGTTTGTTGCTGCTGCCGTGAAAGGAAACGTGCACTGCTTTAAGTTGTCCTAATGCAGCGCTGCTGACTGTAACATGCAGGAGCCTTATGAAACAAAAGGTTTGGCCCCTGAATGGCCCAGTGTCAAGGATTACTTCTCAGACAAATTCTCCAACAACAAAGCCCCCATTGTGCCCCGCCAAGCCCTCGAATTAGCAGCGGGGGCGACTGCACGCTTAACTGGGCTTGACAGCGCGACCACTCTCCAGACCTCTGTGCAGATTCTCTGATTCCTTCAATGTAAAATACCTTCAAAATGATACAGGACTGAAAATGCAGAGATGGAATTAAATATGAATCCAATTTATGACTCCATGGGGCGTCTGAATAGATTAATATTATGTAAATTAAAGAGGCCATAATCTATTTAAAAACAGGTTTTAATCCAAGGATGGATTAAGCAGCAGCACGTGCAACATCTGTTGGTCAAAAAAGCAGCAGTTTGTTGTTAAAGAGCTGGATTTTTGGAGGGTTTTTTGTTTTTTTCATGTTCAGCTTTTTTTTTTTTTTTTTTTTTTTTTCAATGAAGCTTTTATGAGACCTTTGAGAACCATAAATTTTACTTCCCGGATGTTTTCATGGTCAAGGGTAATTCTTGAATGGCCTCTTATTTAAACTCATGGGACAGAGTTCAGTCTGGCTCTATTCGGACAGAAATAATACACAGCCCTGATTCCTGGTTGAACTTTCAAAATAAAAGTCCCAATCTTTTACATACTAACACTTTGACGTCTGAGTAAAAATCTCAATCTTGACACCACAAATTAATACAGTTTTGAATGAAAGTATTAAAAGACACTATTAGAAATTTTGCAAAGTGTCTATACAGGGTAAAATGTATGCAAATTGTAAGAGACTTGCACCTTTTTGGCTGTCTTCCTCTAATTTGTGGCAATTACAGTTTAAGGCTACAGCATAACAATATGTGATGTGTGAACTGTTTTTTTTTAAAGAAACAGGAAAAGGGCCATTGGTTAATGGCATAAATGAAAGAGGTCAGATACTTTTTTATATTATAATTTTGAGGACACCGGAAGAAGGAGGGAAAAAAAGTCAGAATACTGAGATGAGAGTCAAAATTAAAAGTAAGGATACCTGAAAATGTCAGATTAGGTGTGTGTGTATGTGTGTGTGTGTGTGGGGGTGAGATTAAGCAAGAATTCAAAGAGAAATAAAAGAAAACAAGTCAAAACAATAAAAGAAAAGTTTGAATTTTAAGGTCTCAGTTGGTATTCTAATTTTAAAAAAAGGTTAGAATTCTGAAATAAAAATCAGAATTCCGATAGTACAGTCAAAACTTTTGGAAAAGTCAGAATTCTGAGTATAAAGTTAGAATTTTGAGGAAAAAAATTCAGGGTTCTCTGATGGAAAAGGTCAGAATATTGAGATTGCAAAAAGTGAAATACAAGTTAGGATACTGAAAAAAGTCATAATTTTTAGGGTTTGAGTTTTAATTCTGATTTTTTTTAAAAAAAGGTCAGAATTTGGAGGGAAACTGGTCAGATATTTGAAAAGAAAAAGTCAGGATCCTAAGTTCACAATCAGGAGTTTGATGAAAAACTCAAACAAATATAAAAGTTTAAGAAAAAAAGTCAGAATACTGAGAAAAAAGTCAGAATTCTAATCTTAAAGGAAGCAGTTTGAGAAAAAAAAATCAGATGTTTGTTAAAGAAAAAAGGCAGTATATTGAGAAAAAGTCAAGATTTTGATATTACAGTCTATAGCTTCAGAAAAGTCAGAATTCTGAGCAAAAAAGTCAGGATTCTGAGAAGTATGAAAATACACAGGAATTTTGAGATTCAAGTCTGAATTGTGAGAAAAAAGTCTCAATTCTGATATTACAGACAAAACTTTCAGAAGAGTCAGAATTCAGAATTTAAAGTTAGAATTTTGAGGAAGAAAAGTGTCAGCATGTTTAAAAGAAAAAGAGAATCCTGACTTTTTTCTCTGAATGATAAAAAGAAGCTCGATTTTGTTCAATTTCCTTTGTAATTTTTTGTCTTTTTAACCAGTGGCTCTAATCATCTTCTGTAGTTTTTTTTAACCTCCTGAAGGTGCAGCTTTTATTTATTTTTTTTGCGATCAATTATTTTTGTTTATTTCAAAAAAGAGAAGGGCATGACACAACTTAAAAACAGAGGCACAATGAGAAGAGTTTCCTTTTGACAGATTCATACATGTCAATGTCAAAACTGAAAATATATGAGTTGGCGACATCCCTCCCTCCCATTTGATTTTCTATATTACAGATTACAGTATATAATACTGTGTATGGTACTTTGATCATTCATAGGGAACCGTAAAATAATTAAATAAAGAGGTAAGCAAACAACATGAAAAAGAGTACATATGTATGTAAGGTGCAGCTTTTATTTTGAAGGAACAACTACAACACTTCTCGTGTCAGTGCATGTGACTCCTGCTAACTTGACCACACCCCTAAAGGCACTGGGGGTTAGGATTGGGGAGGAGGAGGAGGAGGATGGAAGAAAAAAACCCTCATCCTCGTTCTCCCCTCTTTGGTTGCGTATCGCGCCGCTTCAGCAGCAGCAGCAGCTTCAGCAGCAGAAACGCTTCAGCCTGGATGTGTGTGTGCGTGTGTGTGTGAGCGCTCTGACTGGATACAGAAAACACACACACACTCCTGGATGCATGCGTGCGTGCGCGTATGTGTGTGAGTGTGTCATGAATTATTACACCTGAGCCGGGCATGTAGTTGGCCGGGTTCCTGGGCGTGGGAAGGACGAGTCTACTTGTTTGGTCGTGGGAATTAATGTTGAACTAAACTTCAGCTGTGACTGCGGCGGCTGCGCAGCTTTGACACACATTTAATTCCGCTCCTGTCTGACTCTTTCTCCTCCTCGCTTCAGGATGTAAATCTGGGAACTTTTATTTTTCATTTTTCACGGACCATTCGCGCACATATGAAGACTTTCAGTTTCTAACTTTTCTTACGGAATTACACGCGCAGTGACCCACGGAGAGACGGGAGAATCAACGCAAAGGTAAGCTGCGTAATTCATGTCTCTCCACTTTCCTTTTCCAGCTGAGTTTCACATGAACTGTTTCCAAAAGCTTATTATAACAGGAAAAGCTTTAGGGGGATTTGGAAAAGCTTTTTAGAGGTGCTCGTGATTTCTTATCAGCTTGTTTCTGCCTTCTCGCTCTATTAGAAACCACTCAACCAAACCTCATATTAAAAGCGTCTAATTTAACACTCCTTCATTTTCTGCTAATTTCCATCCTTTAATATTAAACATGTTGCATTGTAATGCAAAAAGAAGACAAATTGTAATCATTCGGCTTACATCTTGTGGTTTTTATCTTCGTGTAAAGATGCTCAAACTTGATTTGATTTACGCGAGACGCTGCATGCTTTCGACGCATTTGATACTTCAACGTGTAGCGTCTTTTTGGATCCAAGTGTGCCATAACTTTTGGAAAACTGCTTTTATATGTTTTGTGCACAAGCCGAATTATACTGACGAGAAAAGACAGAGCAGTGACTCTAAAGTTGGACGAAACTTCGAGATAAATTTCGTCTCATTACTTCGGTACGCATTAAGGTTCAAAAAAATGTGACCCAAACCGCGTAATCCCTCTGTTGCCTTACACAACCCCTGATTAGTTACGTGTCTTGTAGACCTCGGAGTCGTTCACCCGACTAGGACAACTCACGGTGACACGACTTTTATAATGTATTCCAGAGACTAGGCTGACTTCTTCCCGAGTTAACTTCACATTCTGGCATTTTATAACAGCTGTACAAAACCATTATCTTTTATTGATTCCCCCCATTAAATCCATACCAATCCCGAGGAGGATAATTGGAATTTAGAGGGAGACTTTAAAGCTCTCAGGTGGTGTCAGTTAGATCTCCCCCTTAATACTGCACACATTTAGTGGTGGAAACAGATGTTTTCTGATGGCAATATTGATCAGAAGTGCTTGCATCATTAAAAAAGCAGCCAGATAATGATTCTACTTAGTCAAATCTTTGGCTTCAAAGGTCATTAAAACGCATTAACCCCCTGCTCATATGTGGAACTATGAATTTTGAAAAAACACAGTGCCGATGGCCATCTGCTCACTAGCATTGCTGTACATGATGGGGAGGTAATTGCCCATGGTGTCAGTTAATGGATTAGAATAGCCTCCAAGCTGCACCTTGAGCTCTGAAGCCATAAAACCAGGATAGCTGCAGCCATTCTGCTTTGTTTAAACTCAGGTTGTTTAATGTTGTGGCTAAAATGCTGCAAAGATCACCTGTGCATGCAGTTTCAGGGCTCCTTGAGCAGTGCATTGTTGTGTTTTATGTACAGCAGTTTGAATGCATGCAGAAAACTTTCAAAATAGGGTGTTTTACCTGCATGCATCGCTTTAAAATCTCAATTTGAGGAACAAAACTTGCACCAAACTGCAGTTTTTAATATGCATGCATTGCTTCAAGACCAAATCTTTTTGAGAAACTTGCTCCAAACTGCAGATTCAAACTTGTAGTGTCAGATTCATGAACTTTGTCCCAGAGCACCTTGCTGTTGCTTGTTCAATTACTTCGTCTGTATTTTGTCTTTTGTGCTGCCTTCTCTTGGAAAAAAAAAATCGTGTCAGTAAATCCTTTTTAATGTTTCGCTAGGAGCTGGAACATGTGCTTCCTAACGCAGCACAACACAAATACTATCTCCCAAGTTAGTAAAGAGCTGAACTTTACGCGGAACAGCCTGAGGGATAAACCGTACACCGTTTTACATTATCTCCTGAATAAGAAATGGAGCGTGAAGTTCTTGGGAAGTTGTTCAAAAATTTCTTCGAGGCAAAAGGAGTTTAATTGTTTTTATAGGGCTGATCCACACAGAGGAGTGACTTGCAGGTTTATTATTTATAGCGAGGTCAGTGAATTCACAGGCAAATAATGTCATGTTTTATGTATTTGTGGAACATTCAGGATCTGAGAAGGTCGGGAGTTTAACAAGGTATTAGCGTTTTATGGGCAGACTCTTTTGCATGTGGTTGTAATGGATGTTAACTTCCTCTTCTTTTGACTGGACTTTGCTCTGGAGGCTCAGTCAGACCAGATTTAGCAGGATTAAATGTACTCAGAAACACAGATAGGACTGGAAATGTGAGCACAAACTACTCACGCGAACTCTGAAGTCTATGCTTTTAGTGTCCGTCTCAAAATCTCATTTTTGCACAGTTAATTATTTTATTCTGTCTATTTGTTAAAAAGGCTAGTTGATTGTGTTCTTCTTTTATTCTCTTTTTTATTGTATATTTGTATATGTTTATATTTATTATTCTCATTTCTATGATTGGGCTTGCTCCGGGACCAGGGTAACCTAACTTCGTCCCACCCATGTTTTACATGGGTTGAATGACAATAAAACTCCTTGAATCCTTGAATCCTTGAAATCACTCGCAGAAAAAACATTGAATTGTTTGACACCTCTTTAAAATCTGTAGAGTAATATGAGTCTCAAAAATAGGTCTCAAATTCAGCTAAACTAGATAATGACAGTTTTTGTTTCACATAAATTCAGCTAAGGTAGTTAATTCAAAGTTTTTAAGTCTTAATACCAAACTAACCATAAGTAGCTAACACACATTAGCTTAGTGTTTGCGTTTTAGACATGAGAGTAAGTTTTGAGACTTTCTTGTTACTAATGCTCAACAGCAAATTTTCACTTTTCTATCATTCCTTTGTAACTGAATCAACAAAAACATGAAGCTAACAACTCATTCATATTCATTTAAAACGTTTTTCCGAACCTAAAATCTTCAAAATATGATGCTAAATCCAGGCTCATGCTGGTTTAGCACAATGCTACAAGCAGTCTAGCTTTGACATCTGTCTTAAAAAGTGTTGTAATGTCTTTGTGTCACATTTAAATTCAGCTAAGCTAGCTAACTACACGGTATTTAAGTCTTAATACCAAGCTAACCATAGCTGGCGAACAACCATTAGCTTAGTTTTTGCGTTTTCTGACATGGAAGGAAGTTTAAAGACTTCCTTGTTACTTTAGCATACTAGCATATTTTCAGTTTCCAACATCTTTTTGAAACTGAATCGACAAAAACGTGAAGGTAACAACTCATGTCTGCTCATTTGATGTGTTTTCTTCTTTTTGAATTAGTAGTTCACTGTAAAATGTTGCTGAACCAGGAAAGAGTCGATACCTATACTAGTTGAACCAATTAGACTGATAAACTAATAATGGATATATAGACATAATGCTATTTTTTATTTCATTTTTCCAGAGTTTTTCTAAATTTATCATGTTTTTTTTATTGCAATTACTCTTAATCTATCAAAAACTTCCCTTTGTAATTCACTTAAACTGATCAATTTACTAGAAACCCCACCTGAATAAATGTAGGAGCTGAAATAGCTGCGTACATGACTCTGTTTACACTCAATCATTGTGTTTTCAGACTTAGTGACTGACCTCAAAAGTTTTGTGTCTTTCCAGTGTGTTCCTGTTCATATTTTAACATTACTTCAAATGAAAAAACAGTATCAAAAGTATTGATAGTTTGATTTGAGAATTGATAAAAGAGCATAAGGATCCGGTATCTGTAGTATCGATATTTCAGTATCGATCTGCACATTACAAGTTGATAGACTTGGTTTAAAATTAGCCAAGAAATATATATATATCTCAAACGACCAACTTGTATAATTTGCTTATGTGTCAGAAAATCAACCACTACACAATTAAGTAAGAATTAAACACTTTGGTAAAAGCCATCTATTAAATGCGTTGGGTGTCCTTTTTCACATAAGTAGTTGAAGTAGCAGGGGCTTTAGACGTCATTCTTTCTATAAAGTATTTATTGAGTGGTCAATATTGAGTTGAAAATGTTTTTATTGAACATGTGAAAGAAAATAATAAATTAAAAGATGCTACAGGCATACAGAAATAGGTCAGGACAGAGGAAGCTTAACAATTTTTCCAAACAATGCAAAACAAAACAAAACAAATCAAAAAACCCCAGACTGTTAAATTACAGATTTAACCTCTTAAGACCCAAGTATTTGTCTGCTGTGATTTTTTTGATTTTTCTTTGCTATTTAGGATCAGTAAGACCTAGTAAGCATGAAACTTTTATTTCGTCTCTATACAGGAAGTTATGTTTTTAGTGTTATTGGTTGGCAACTAGTTTCTAGTTATACGTGTTATTGTTCCTTACTACACTTTTTTTCTCTCTGAAATGGGTGTAAAGTTGTTTTTTACCAAAAGATGAGGTGGGAAGTGTCCCTAAATGTGGCGAATAGATCGAAGTTTTAAAAAATGAAGTTTTGTGGGTCTGAGAGGTAGAAGCGTGATGTCCACATACGTACATGCAGGTCTTAAGAGGTTAAGATTATTGAATTTATTCCAAAAAGAGTTGAAAGAAGTAACTTATTGATTTTCCTCTGATATCAAGAAACTAGGACATTACATGCAAACATGACTCCCAATGGTTTGCTAGTGTCCAGCTGTTATTTCACTACTTTCTTCTGTTTTTCAAATTATCAAAGATAAACAGCAATAAAAGTTTAATCTTTGTTGTTAGGAAAGTTTGCTAAAGTAAACTTGAGCGCACTTCTCATTTAAAAAATCTTGAAAAGTCACCTCGTAAATATTTTGCTCCTCTGGCTCCTCCCACTTGTGTTTACATCAGTCGGTCGAGCTTCTCTGAGCCTCTGGGGATTTTCTTATTGTGTCTTAACTGCAAATCTTCCTGAGAAATACTACCAGCGTGTTTGTTAAACCGCTCATTAATGCAGCTGGTACAGTGAGGCTGTTAGAAACCTGTTTGAGTGGAATGCGGGCGGCTCGGTCACATGGCTGTTTGTCTTTACATAGTTATGTTGTTGGGTTTACCCCGAGGCTTTCTAGAAAATCTGAATGAAGCCAAGACTGTGAGGGCAAGGTGGTGCTTTTAATGGGTAGATAAACAGTGGAATTAGTAGAATAGGGTAGATTAGATGGTTTAAAGCTACTGTAAGGAATTTTGTGGGGTTGGATTTGCGCAGCTGATTCACAAATTAAAAATTAGTCATAAAGAAAGGTTGCTTTCTCAGAGACCTTCATGATAATTTCAACCTGTTTCATAACCGGCATTAAATTCCTCACAGGAGCTTTAACTTTCCAATGGTTGCCAGTTTGTTTTGGTGCAGGTTAGCCAACATATTTGCCTACATACTGTTAGCTCCACAAAGGCTGACACAGTTTAAAGAAACCAGAGAAATATGTGGGATCCTGACATGTCTCATGCGAACAAACAGAGAGTTCTCATCTCCTTCAACTGGAAGCTCAAAATATCAAACACAAGAATGTAAATAAGTTAAAGCTGGAGTCAAACTCTCCTGCCAAGAATCTAGGACAGAATAAACTCATTTGATCC
Organism: Thalassoma bifasciatum; assembly: GCA_008086565.1. Lineage (NCBI taxonomy): Eukaryota > Metazoa > Chordata > Actinopteri > Labriformes > Labridae > Thalassoma > Thalassoma bifasciatum. The sequence continues at coordinate 21,542 of RPOG01001541.1, forward strand.
CATAAACACGTCAAAACCAAACAGACGAAGTGATAAATGTGTGTAAATGTGCGCTTGAAAGTGTGTGAACATCTCCCCGACTCTACATTCGTGACCTCGGCCCTCTTTGACCCCTGACCTCGAAATACTGGAGCTCTCTTCCTGTTTTAAATCACCACATCACACAGAGAGCAGCCAAATCTTTCACAAGCTTCTCTCCTCTCTCCGTCTTCACTTTCTGTCTGTGCCAAGTTCTGAAGACGAGTAATTTGATTTCAGGCTTTGAGGTTAGAAGTGGAGATAATTATTATGAAGTTTCCACACAGGAGCTGTAGAGGGTTTGGACTAAAAACAACCACATGGATCCAATGAAGACAGGGACGGGCTAATGTTGGGTATTAACTCTGACTAGCTTTAAAAAGACAAAAAAAACACAATCTGTCGAACATTTCTGACTAACCTGTCAAACTGTTCAGATTTAACGGCCAAGAATTGAGACTAAAATCCCTCCAAAGTGAAACTTTTTCAGTTGCCAGATGAACAAAGTGGCCGGACACATGCTGCAGAAACCCTGAGCCAGCGCCGCGGCAGACAGCAGACGGTCAGTGGCGAGAGCATGACATCCATCTGTTACACACGGGTTTATCTCGAACACTGTGCTTTTAATTTGCACACAGACTGTGATCAGAGATTACAAACAGCTAGAAATGCTGCCACGCATCCACAGGAAGGGTCTGTTCAACAAAAAGCTTAGTGAACTTTCACCCCCATCCATATGCATGACTTTAAATTTGGTTCTCAAAAAGGTGGTGATGAAAATTCTCATAGTAGATGATTGTCGATTCAAATCATGAGATAGCAGAACAAGAAAATAGTGACATGAAGACATAAAATAATAGTCATTACAGTAACTTGAGGAAAAAACTGAGGTACATTTTGATTTTTGAAAAGAAAATAGCAGTGAGAGAGCAATAAGGTGAATGTTTTTGGTGCTTGTGTATCGAGAGTTTAGCAAAATAAAAGAACAATTATAATCAAGAAAAAAGATTTTAACTTATGTCATACATTTTTTTAGAAAATCAAACCAGCAGCTTTATTCTCAGAAATCTGTTCATTTTTTTCTCCTAAGAATTTAGAGATTTTTAGTCAGAATTCTGGCTTTTATTTTGAAATTTTGGAACTTTGACTCTTAATTTCACGACTCTAACATTGAAGTTATTTTTTGACACTTTCTACAAAATCCAAGATTGAAAATCAGAATTCATAACTTTATACATAGAATTTTTCTTACTTTGTAACATCTTCTACTCACCAGGAATTAACCCCTCAGATTGGACACTTAATTTACGTGTATATACCTTTAAGACCAGTTGCTTCGTGTGGATCATTCCAGAAGGTGACACCATTTTCAAGACATGACTAATGAAATAGACTGTGACTTGCAAAAATACAAGTGAAAGAAGTGGAAATTGAGTTACCTTTTTTTTTTTAAGACTATCTTTTGTCTTATCTGAAATCACCTACATGTTGAATCGGGTCTTAAAGGGATAAACACCGTATTTTCAGAACTATAAGTCTCATGCGTAATGCGTCATGAAGGTGAATAAAACATCTATATGCATTTATTTGGATAATATTGTATGTGTACAGTATTTCCACCGGGAACTATGTTTACAGTTTTGATAAGTATTTGTATATTACTTGTATTTTTAATATTTTTACTACAGCATCTCATCTGTGACCACAGTTAAGTTTCAGTTTCTCCTCTCCGCTGAAATTGCAGTCACTCCTAACAACTTGAGAAATGAATCAAAAATAACAAAAACATTTCTGTGGCCCTCATTTTATCCTGTAAAAGAAAAATGAAAAAACTGTTACAAAAATGTTTTTATAAACATTGTGCCTCAGTATGGTTAAAATCATTGGAACAGAAATGTGTTTATTTCATAGTTACAGCTTTTACATCGGAAAATTGGGACCATTAAAAGAAATCCTCACACTACCTCAAAAGGTTTAAAACATTGTAATTACTGGCTCAAAGCACATTAAGACTCTGCATGTTAGCAGGAATGCTAATTGTCACCTGTTTTTCTTTGACAGGGACAATAACAGGATCAGTTACATATATAAAGTTCACTCATGATTCAGTCGCATGAAACTAAAAACTCAAACCACACACACCTGTTCTGTCTCAGCCAATGACACGGCAGGTGGAATTCCATTCCTCCACCTCTGATTGGCCGGTTCACCCACAAGTCGTTCTCATCGTCACCCTGTGTTAGTGTAAACAGCAGCAAATCAAACGTCTGGTGACTCAGAGAAGACTTTGGTCTACTTTACTGTGTTTACCTGTCTCGTGTGTCACTGTGGGCTGATAATGATGTTACAGGTACGTCATGAAACCTGAGAGCTGAACTCACTTTACCTCACGGTGTGTGAACTGTAACACAGAGGCAAATTTAGAAAAATCAAAAGAAAGCGACAGAAAAACAAAGTTGTTGAAGTCTTCTGTCTCACTATTTTACACACTTTTTGATGCTTTTGTTCCAGCAAATCTATGCAGAGAAACTCTAAAGCTTTGGGTTGATGTTGTGAATAAAACTCCCATCATGTGGAGCCTCTTCAAAGACAAACTCGCCTCATTCTTCTTCTCTTGTTTGGTATTTGTGACACCTTTTGATGCCGTGGTGTTTTCCTCCAGTACCCTTTACATTATAATGAGGACACTCCATCAAAAAGACTGTTGGAAATAAACAACAAACTTTCACAGTCCTGAAGAAACAGAGCTGAATCCTCTGTTCCTTTTTCATCCTTTTTACTTCTGAAACTTTTCATAGCGTGAGTAAATAAGAAAAAAAGCTTTCACAAACATAAGAAAATACTTCATTTTTACTCTGTTTTATTTAGCGACATGTTTCTGTGTAGGTGTTCTCACCTTCTAATGAAGACACTTTTGTAAATATCATTTTCGTACCATGTTACCTTTGAAAACAGGCATTCGTTGAGGTGAAAAGATGCTAATTAGCACATAAAAGCGACTCTGGCAGCAATTATCCTCGTACATCTTTGTTCCTTTTTAAACGATGTCCTTAAAATGCTCATTTCACAGTGTTTATGTTCCTTTCAAGTACTTTTACTACTCAGTTCATCTTCCAGATAGCATTTTTAAAAGCATTTAAGAAGGAGACTGTGTGAGAAACATCAATCAATCTCAGAAAACTGTATGAATCAATAATTCTTTTAAGTATGGAGAGAGTTTTAAAGCCGGAGAGGACAGATTTAAGAGTGTGTCCCTGCAGCAGCAGATTGAGGCCCGTGTGTGTGTGTATGTGTGGTTCCAGAGCTTTGCAGTGTTGTGTTTGTCCAGCTGTTAATGCGTGGCTCTCATTAAGCCGCTGTTGTCTGGGCGGCTCAGAGTGAAGAGCTGTGATTGAAGAAGCTGTCTGGCTGATTACTGACCCGCTCTCCTCTCGCCTTGTTCTCTGTCCACGTTGTTTATAAAAGTTGTCGTCTGTGGACCACGGAAGCTATTAGGAATTGCAGATTTTCTAAATCGCATTCAGTGGCAGTGTGCACCACGTGTTGGGAATTAGTACAGGAAGTTTTTGCTGCAAGTTGGCTGCTAGGAACTATTTTGTTGCCACATAATAGGAAATATTTCTTAGTTTGTCATCCGAAACACAGCAAGTGCTCATATGAAGGTAAAGCTCAGTTTTTCTTATGTCCAGTGTCAGAAAATGGTAAAAGTCACTTCTTCCAAATGTTTAACATTAAGTTATTGCACAGCTAGATTGTCACAGTAGAAAGAGCAACATTTAGCAGTTTAAAAATGCCAATTTTTGCAGCTGCAAGTGAAGCAGCATCATCTTGCTCTGCAACAACAACAGGATATCTGCATTATGTTTTGGTTAAAAGGGCACTTCAGCACATGTTTTGGCTCCCAAGAGGGCACTTAAGCATATTTTGGCCTCCAGAGGGCCACTTTAGCATGTTGTCTGGCTCCTAGGGGGCACCTCAGTGTATTTTGGTGCCAAAGGAGGCACTTAAGCACATGTTTTGGCTCCGAGATTTTCATTTCAGCATGTGCTATGGCCAGCGTTCTGCCTAGAAGGTGTATTTAGGGTATTGTGGCAACCAAGAGGGCTTTTTAGCACATGTTTTGGCTCCCAGGAGGGAACTTAGGTGGCCCCTAAGAGGACACTTAAGTGATTTTTGGCTCCCAAGAGGGCACTTAAGCACATGTTTTGGCTCCCATGAAGCCACTTTGGCATAAGTTTGGCACCAAGGAGGAAGCTGTAGTGCATGTTTTGGCTCCCGAAATGGCACTAAAACACGTTTTTGCTCACAAGAAGAGGCCCCTAGAATATATTAAGCAGGCGGGAAGTTTATCATGTTTTAACCAGCCAAAGGTGCAGATATGTGTGGTTAGACAACCAGGGGGGCACTTTAGCATTTGTTTAGGCTCCCAAAAAGGCACTTTAGCAATAAACAATTGTTCCCCCCCAAAGGAATTGTCATGTAATCCTTTCAAGATCTTCACAAGACTTGCTGAAATGATGAGATTATCACAAAGCACCCTTAGCACCGCCCCCAACAGGGAGGGCTGGCCAATCAGAAGGAAGCGGGTTTGTGGAGCAGGGAGACTTAAAGAGGAAGTAGCTAAAACAAAGTCTGTCAGACAGAGGCTGAAATAAGGTTTTTCACGTATGTAAGATTTAAATCATGTTAGCATACTGGGGGACATTAGAGGGACAGAATAAAGTCTGAAAAAGCAAAGTACAATACCCCCTCTTTAATGGCGTTTTCGGACATGATGATACAAAGCTATATTTGTAAGTTCTAACTTAAGTACAACATGTCACTTTTGTTGCTACCTCACTCCAGTCACATGATCTTCATAACTTGGGTATGTTATTTAGAAAACATTAATAACTAAAATCTTAATAGATTTCTGATAATGCTAATGCTAATGTAGCATGTACTGGTCACATCTAAAGGCAGGAGATGTCGACTATGTTGAAACAAATGGTACATGTTATCAGAAAGCCTTCTCTGTATGTATCTGAATATTTCTGATGGAAATCTACGCTCTCAGAAAGCTTCCATCACCACAACAATCCCCGGTGGAGCAGAAACAAAAATGGACATTTTGCCAAAATGAGCTTTTCATACCACACAGACATTTTACAAATTGTTCCTGTCGTTTCTCTGCTCAGTCTTCCACATTATGAACCCAGTAAGGGAGAGACCCCCCCCCCCACCATCAGATCAAGTCAGATTACATTGTCTCGCTGATGGAACAATTTGTAAGTCAGTTTTGTCAGCATCTCGCTTCCACAGGACTCCCAGGAGAGCAATGTGTGCAGGCCTCCGAACCATCAGGCATCATTTATTTTACCCAGGATGCCCTTTAACTTTATCATCATGACTGCCGATACATATACACACTCTGTCTTTTTATCTCTCTGTCCCTCGCACACACACGCTTTATGATGATGGATATTTCTCTGCTGAATGGAGAGCGAGGAGCATGGAGGGACATTTAGAAACCTGAATATTGCTGCCTGTCTCCGTCTCTGTCTGTTAATTCAGGGTCACGTCAGTCAGCCTGCACGGAGAAGTGAGACAGAGCGATGATTAAATGTATAAAAGGGCGCTGCTTGCTTGGTAAAGAATGGAAAACATGAAAAGGGACACAAAGACAAAAAGTGACTGGAGGACGAGACCTACAATAACCCCCTGTCTAATGATTCTACCAAGCTTTGTCTTCTTCCATTTAATTTCATACAATGCCTTCAATTACTCGCTATTCTTGCAGCTTGGGTCTTTTGTTCAGGCTTATTACAGAGGAGACTAAAGGTTCATTATACAAAGAGACGGACGCTCTTCAGAGTTTGTCTTAGTGGATTACAGTGAGGTGTTTTTCTGCTGAAACAGAGAGGTGAACAAGGTTTCTGATGTCAAGGATAACGTAATAACCTGATATTCATTTTCCAGAGAAAAGTAATTACTACTGCATGCAAAACCCTACACAGAGTTTATACAACATATATAAAGTGTCTATATCAGCATCGTGTTCAGGAATGAAGGCTGAAGTGGTCAAGATTGTCCATCTATGGCAAATACTAAATTCAGCAGCTTCTAATGTAAACAGGACATTTCTGCACATTTTGTCGTGGAGGGCGTGCAGGTCCCGTTGTTTCCTTTATACTCATACTCTTGGTTTGTATTTGTACAAGTTATTGGTTCCCAAAGTGTGGTTCAGGGCCCCCTGTGAGGTCGCTAAATGCCTTCCAGAATAAAAAAAAACAATTAAAACTGGCTTTTTTGTCCATTTTTGGAAAAATGTAAACAAAATGTTGTTCTACTTTTATATAAAACCAGGCAAATAGAAAGTGTTTCATCTGTTTTTTGTATTTCTTTGTTTCATCAAAACCCTTATGATGACAAAGTCGTGATGACAACACTTTCAATGGCAGAAGATTAAAAATCTTAAAAGTTGGAAACTTTCCATAGGACTTTTTGGACATTGATTGGAATTCTTTAATAATTGTCATACGCAAACATGCATGCAACTATGCCCAATACACTATTTATAAATGACACTGATAATTTTTTAGAACTTTAGAGCAAAAAGAAATTGTGAAAATGAAAGCACTTTTTGCAACTGAATGTATTAAAGTAGTTTAAGTTGATGACATTAAAACCTGGGAATTTCCAATATTCCCAAGCTAAAATTTTCATAATGCTTTCCTGAAGTTTACTGGATTTTTTCCACCCCTTTGCAACCTTACACTGGTAAATGTTGGAAATCTGACAAACTGATAACATTAAACATTTCAACTGATAGTCAACTAATAAGACGGATAAAAACTAGAGGTGTATAAATTAAAAAAAAATCATTATAAACAGAAAGAAACAGATAATGAAGCTAGGATTCAGTCAGTCTTGCTAAAATTGATGTAAGCGTGGAATTTACCTGGACCATAACTTAAATGAGAAAGAATTTAAAAGAGTTTAAAAGATATATCTTTAAAATAAATGAAAATAAGTGAAAGCTTTGCTAGAAAAGTAAAACTAAAACTAGTAAAAACATGATATTAGCAGTAATTAAGTACTCATATTGCTGCAGCAAAAATGTGAAGTTTTACATGAGATCTAATGAGGAAAGATAAGTTTTGGGAACAGCCCCAAGTGGAAATTTGGGGAACTGCAGTTTTTGTACCTCTGCTTTGGCTGCTCAGTTATGCTTTCTGAATAATTGTGATACAGAAATGAGAGAATGTGCACAAGAGAATGTATGTGGCTTTAATACTTTGGCGTCTGTTGGTGTTCATTCCCAGACTGCAGGGGGCGGTCTACCGCAAACACACATCTACCAGAGAGCTAAACTAAAGTAGAAGAATTTTATAATTTTTTTTTTTTGCCATTTTGCCATGTTGTCAGTGCATCTGTGTTGTTAGTTATAAATCTTTGGAAGTGCATGACGTTGAAGTTATCTGTGTGAAAGGATCATGTGCGGGGGCGGAGCTGCTAAATTGACGTCCATTATGTTTGGCTGATGTTAGCTTGACACAGGGAAGTTTTACTTTTGAGACCAGAGTTGTGACTCACAAATCTGCCCATCAGAATGCTTTAATCACGTTCAGCATCTTAAAATTCTGCTTATTTGTTTGGAACCTTAATGATTAAAAAGTTGCTCCTCTGAAAAGTCATAAAAAAGGAGCAGAAATTGGGAAAGTTTCTAGTTCTGCCTCATTTTCAAGGTTATTCACCTCTCAGCGTTAGTGTCAGCTCATTAAACCAAAACAGAATCCCTGCTTGAAATATAATCAGCAACCTGATCTCACGAAACACGCTCAAACCCCCCAAACACCACCATCAGCTGAAATTCAAAGGAAGGGGAAAGCTTTGTTTTAAATCATTAGAAGCTGAGTTGCTGCTCTTTCTGTTGAAGTTGCATCACTGCTGTTGGGTCGGCGTTGTTTTACATCCATAATAAGCTGAGATGAAGGAGAAGCGTTGATGCACGGAGAGTGGTATAGAAGTTTATTCATGAGTGACTGAAGTACGTGATCATTCATCCTGAGTGTGTGCGTGTGTGTGTGTGTGTGTGTGTGTGTGTGTGTGTGTGTGTGTGTGTGTGTGTGTGTGATCTAGATGAGTTTTTGTTTGTCCATTAGCATCAGAGCATGTGTGTGATGTGTGTTTGGACTTCTGTCGAATGTCCGAAGGTTATGTTTGCAGTGGAAACAGTAGCAGGTGTGTGTGTCCTTGTGTTTCAATGTGTTTGTCCAGTTTAGTGACGCCGCCAAAGCTTTTGCTGGAGTGTGCTTTTCTTTTTTTTTGCATAGATTTAATTTAGAAAACGTACATTTCTTTCACCTTTACTCTAAATTCAAGCATCATTTAAATTCCTCTTTAGAAAGAGACAAATATATCCTTGTGGGAATAATAACAAAGAGCTAAATCTGCAGAAAATGTGTCCAAAAAGCCTTTGACATCCCTCTTTTTAATTAACGCTACTCTCATATCTGTGTTTTTATCTGCTTCATTTCCCTTGTTGTGTTTTCTTGTCATGTTTCCACTTACATGCCCAGAAAAATTGAACATAGTGTTTTCTTTTTCCGCTGTGACAGCTTACTGAATATATTTGCAGATCTTGTGACAAATATTTTTCACCATTTGCTGACATTTCACAAATAAAACAATCACAAATTCGTAGTTGCACATCTGTTAGGAAACAGCAGAGTGAAAGTGAAAGTATTGTCCTGTCAAACTACACCTGTGTGTTTTATCAATCATGTCTTTTTTTAGACTCTACAGTCAGTCACCCCCTCGGTGTGTGGTCCACTTTCAGTTTTCATTTTCTCCTTCGGGATTTTAGAGCCGATGAGGACCGGAGTTTTGATGTGATCTTTGCCTTGAGGGGATTTCCAGAGTTTTATTTTGGTCTGTTTTGGTTGTGGATGCCTGAGAGGTAGCGCACAGACTGTACATCCAAAGGCAAGTTACTCATTTCCCAGAAGTGGAAACATTATGTACATTTTGCTCAAACTTGATAACTTTACTTTCCAAGTTTTCACCAAACTAAACCTTTACTCTTATTTCTTCCAAACACAAATGGCATGGAGGTGAAGGGACTGTCAGCTGTAGAGTATTTAAACACAGCTCAGTCTGTGTGGGCTGTAATTAAAACCACTTGTCTTTACCTTACAGCTGCTTTCACACCAGTGGTGTTGCGTCCTCTGTGTTACAGTTTGTCAGGAGGAAACAGAGCTGGGTTGTAAAGTGAAGGTTTATGGGTTTTAGAGACACACGTGACACCTGGAGGGCAGAGGTTCAACTTTCTAAAATCGTATTTTGTGTCCATTCATACTTCTGTTCACCTAGTTTTACTGTTATTGGACATTAGAGTTTTCTGAATACAAGGGGGCAGCAGAAAAAAATGTTAATTTGTTTGTTCATTGCCCTTCATTTAGCTCCATGATTGGACTCCACCACCTGCTGAAGGAAATACTCGTCTGCAAGATGCTAAATTCTCATTATATTATACAATTGTATCTGTGTTAGTCTGAAGTCTGGTTGTAAACACATAGTTACAAGTGCCTTTTTATCTAAAATCAGCACAATAGGAGCTTTGATAGTGATCCAAAACCTTATAATGATACATAAATAGTTTTATACAGCTGAATGAGTGAATTGTGCCTAACTAACTTATCTAAAAGTACAAAAACACTCTTTTTATTTTTGTGGCTGAATTTAGCAGAGCTAGCACTGGTCCTTTTTGCAGATTACTTCCATTTTCTATTGTTAGCTTAATAGCACGGTTGTCTAACTCATATTTCAAAGTTTGTGGAAAGATGGAAAAAAAACCTCACATTTTTATGCATATCATTTTAAGTACTTTTTTAACCATAGTGTGTTCTTATTATCTACATAATTATTGTTAAGTTACTTATTCAATTTAATTTCTTTGACTATGCAATATTAAAGGTGAACATGTGCACAGTGTCAAACTTGCAAAGAATCAGTGTTTATGTACAATATTTTACATCAAACACATATTATAAAGTTATAAAACTAGTTTTTACTTAAACTTAAAACTAGCTCTGATGACCCAGGTCTCTTTGGACTCACTAGTTTTATTGTGATATACAGATTATTTGTCATTTCCTTCCCTCATATAGCCCGTTTAAAATGTATACCATGTGTTTGTTGTATTTCTACTTTCTGTCAGATAGTGGATAACATCGGTAAAATGTTCAAGTGTTTTTTAGAAAACTGTTTGTCTGATGAAGGTCTAAATAATTGTAATAAACACTGATTCTTTGTTCACCTTTGATATTATTGCTGGATACTTGCTCATCAACGCACGAAGTTACCTTCTTTTGTGAATTTCTTTGACTCTGGAAGTCATGCTATGATACTCATGAAATATTAATTTCAGGCAATTTTGCAATTAGACTTTGCTATTGAAAAGCTATTGCTTCTTCCTGATCCTATTTGGACATATTCATTGATTTATTTCGTACTTGTAGGCAATTGTGGTGTTATGTACCATTGAATTGACTATTTTTGTGTATTTTTTTACTGTTTTCTTTGTCTGAAATAAACTGAAACTGAAACTGAAGACTCATGCAAAGAAAAAGAAATGGATATGAGTTATATAAGGAAGCAAATAAAGACCTTTGAAGATCAAGACTATGGTTTAGATGCCTGTGAAACAAATTAAAAGTGATTGAGGATCGTATCAGCGGATAAGTTGATAATAACAGATTTCCATCTGTTTTATTGTTTGAGAGCAAACAAGCTTAAAGCATCAGTGCTGCTATCGACGCTCAATCTGCTGCGTTTCTGCAGAGCCGCTCCCGAGGTGAGAGCTTTTTTAATTTAACAGTCTCCTCTCTGGAGCTTCATGTTCATTTATAGAAACACCTCCCCTCACATGGAGGTAAGACATAGACAGATTTTTATCTGCGTCATCACAGACGTCGTCTCATCAGTGTGCAATCACACCCCTGAGCTGCTGTCTGCAGGCCGCCGCCGCTGCGTCTCAGTGACACCGCAGGCTGTTAGTGGAGCTGTGTGATAATCCAACCTGGAACACACACTGTGGAAATGCACGAATAACTCCAGCTTGTTCGCACATTTCAGACCTGCACGGTGGCATCGCACGGGAGCAGAGTGTGAATGTGAGTGTGAGGTTAAAGTGTGTGTCAGGGTGCTCATGTGTGGTCTCAGGGGAGATGTTATTTCTTCCTTTCAAGACTTTTGAATGGGATGTGAGTGTGTTAGGGAATTTATTCCAAAGCTTCAGCATCTTTTTCACCATTTAGACTCCAGATTTTTAAAAGCAGAGCCGAAACCAAGACATGGGAAATCCCCTTAATGGACATACAGATGTGTATGTGTTTGTGCGTGTGTGTGTGTGTTCTCATGGTTGCAGTTTGACCTCTCGTCTTAACCACAGGAAACCCAGAACCACAGACCTCTCCTCCACTATTTTTCTTCCTCTTCTTTCATTCAACATCCTTTAATTTCAAAACTTTCCCACACATCTCCCCCGCTCATGTATTTCCACATTATTCCTGACAGCCTCCAATCATTTCCATCGCGCAGGATAAAACTCGTCACTGTGAGGATTCATTTGAAAAAAGTGACAGATCTTTTTTTGTCTTGAGCGCTGTTTGTTGTCCTTATCCTGCAATCACCATGCCACAGCTCATGCAGTGATGGTAATCATGAATACATATGCACACACGCAGCTGATTACAGATGAAGCATGCACGCTTTAGAGTGGCAATCAGCAGGTTTCTTGTTTTTCTTCATCTCTGAAGTTGGTCAGAAAGGAGAGGGATTCAGCTTGTTCTCTCACATTTTAAAGACACGTAACTTTTCCTTTTAGTTTCAGCGTTTGATGAGATTTCAAACTCGACTGATGGAGTATACTTCTAAAAGTCTGCTCTCTCAGTAAGAGTGTGTTCGTCGTTTAAATCAGTCGTACAAAGAGCTTCTTTCAAACAGGAAGAACTTTTTGTGTTCATCTTGTCTAAACGTTGATTTAATTTAAAGTTAGGTAACCTCACTTGCATGTCTGATGTAATTATTTAATCAAATCTACATCCTTTCAAAGACCTGAGTAAGTATCTGTGGTGCCTGAACCCAGTCACCCAAAGTCTAACTGTATGTTCAATATCAGGGTTTTATAACTTACAATGTTTTAGATAATACTTATATAATACTTGAATGATAATCTAATGCCAGCTGGAGAGCCTGTTATTGGATAACCAGGAAAAATCAACAGACTTTATGTCTCGCTCAGGGTGAATTATAATGGCTTTGAGCAGTGGCGTGCCCAATAATTTTAAAGGGCAGGGGCAAAAGAAAAAAGGGCACAAGTAGCGCTCATTTTGGTTCCCAAAAGGGCACTTATTACTTTGTTTTGGCTCCCTACAGGGCACTTTTGCATTTTTTGGCTACCAAGGGGGAGACAGTTCATCATGTTTTAATCGGGAGGGCACTTTAGCACGTGTTTTAGCTCCAAAAAGGCACTTAAGCATGTGCTTTTGCCCCTGAAAGAGCACTTTAGCATGTTCTGGCTCCCAAGAAATCACTTTTGCACACATTTTAACCATCCAAAGGGGCAGATTGGTGTGGTACGCCAACCAGGATGGCTCTTCAGCATTTGTTTTGGCTCTCAAAGGGCGGGCAGTTTATCATGTTTTAATTGGGAAGGCTCTTTGGCATGTGTTTTGGCTTCAAGAAAGGCACATTAATGTGTGTTTTTGCTCTGAGGAGTGCAGTTTATCATATTTTAACCAACAAAAGAAGCAGATAAGTGTGATTCCCGACCAGTAGGGTACTTGAGCATTTGTTTTTACTTCCTGGAAGGCACTTAAGCACATGTTTTGATTCCCAAGAGGGCACTGAATCATGTGTTTTTGCCCCTGAAAGAGTACTTTAATGAGTTCTGGCTCCCAAGAGATCACTTTTGCACATGTTCTAACCAGCCAAAGGGGCAGATTGGTGTGGTACGCTAACCGTTAGGGCACTTCAGCATTTGTTTTGGCTCCCAAGAAGGTACTTAAGCCCAAGTTTGGTTCTAGGACATGTTTTTGTACAGTTGGGCCATGAAGGGGTGTGTCCCCCGCCATCACCCACCCTTGTGCACACCACTGGCTTTGAGGATCCTCTGAGCTTTAATCCTACAACACGTTCCTCCTCTACTTTGCTGGTAAAATATTCTAAAAAGTATCATACAAAATACATATTTGCACAGATATTTGTATCAAATTTCCATCAAAATGACTTTTAATTGCTTTTTTAAATCCTTTAACTTTCTATCTCCATCTATAACTAGGGCAAAATGTCAGCACCATTCATCAGCTTTAGTTCATCTTCAGTGTTCTGTTCCAGCTCTGTGGGCAGACTGGGAATAAAAACAAACCATAAATTAAACCCTCATAGATGCCCAAGAGTTCATTTTTAATTGCTGTGGTGTCAGAGCACGTTTATCATGAGATTTTTTACTGGTATTGTATCAAAGTGGAACATAATGGAATTGACCATAAACGGATATTTTTCACAGAGACTCTGTGTGGTTGAATCAGTGTTCACAGTGTTCACAGTACAGACAGATCATGAGGTAAATAAGGTCAGGTTATAATGGCTGCTTTACTGCTGAAGGTCTCAGTAATGTTTGTCAAGTGCTTCCCATTTGGTCGCTGCAGGGGACACACACACACGCGCACACACACACACACAATCACACACTCAGAGAGTCTAATCAGTGACAGGCAGTACTTTCCACGGGCAGTGACACAGTGTTACCCATGAATAAACCAGTTTAACAGAGTTGCTGCTGTTGACACACAGTGAGGTGTGAGACCCTCTGTGTGTGTGTGTGTGTGTGTGTGTGTGTGTGTGTGTGTGTGTGTGTGTGTGTGTGTGTGTGGTCCCTAACTATTAACCTGCTGGGTGAGCAGCTGTTCAACTCTGAAACTATGTGAGTTTCTTCTTCTCTGGCTCTGAAAGGTTTGTAAAATGCTAAATTTGAACCAACAGGTTTCAGGATTTGGGGACTATTTGAAAAACCCTAAAACTCTTAGCTGAGAGATCTTGAAAAAATCTCAAGTTACATCCCATTTTTGTGAAAATTTGACACAAATTCTTCTCATTAGCCTTTACAAATCTTTAAAAGTGAAAGTGTATGTTAAAAAAAATGATCCTTCAGCCCTGTTGTCTGTGCCCTGGACCTTTTTGGACCTAATATATGTATAAAAAAATCACCCTCTCGCTAAAAACTGATTGAATTTGACTCCTTCTTGAACTTAAATGTTTCCCCATGTTAGTCATGAAGGTCTGTCAGTCATTATTTACCGTAATTATGAAGTTTTTTTCAGCTGTTTCCTCACGTTAAAGCTGTGGTTTGGATGGACTCTGACCTCAGACCTGATTTTTTAGAAAAAATCTTGTGACTCATTCTGAACTCATCAGTGTCACATGAACAGCATCAGAGCTAAGTGTGTGTTTATGTTTTTTTTTTACACATGCAGCACCATTAGTGTGTACTTGTTGTGTGTTTTCTGTCCTTATTTGTGCTGATTCAGTTTTATTTACTGTGTTGTTGTGCAAACATGTGCTCATGTGCTTCATTTCCTGCTGCTGGTTTGACCTCTGCAGGATTTGGCTCCCTGCCTTCCCCCCCCCTCATTTCTTTCTTCCTCTTGGCCTCTGTCTTGCTTATTTTACCCTCCCCTCCTCTGATTCTCTTTGTTTATAGAAAAAGTTCACTGAGTAGACATTAAAATAATCCCTCAAAATCAGTTTGAATTTAGAGATAACAGCTTTGGCCTTTATCTAACTCATCAAAACAGAGAGGCAGGTAATTTATTACAGCCATTTTTAATTTCCTGCTTTGCTCTGGGTGTAATTTCATTTGAAAGCCTCAGTGTTTTTTTATTATCCTCATGTTTACTGTGTTAATTTGCTGTTGCTGCTGTTTGCAGCGAGTACAAACTCAGCATTTGTTGCACATGTTGTGCATTAAGAACCTTCCAGTGGTTTAGGAGGTGTTATACCCCCTGTTACCAAACAAGACTGCAGGAGTTGGAAGGAAACTATGGAGGGAGAAACATACTTAGCGCAGAAACAAGACTGA
This sequence comes from Thalassoma bifasciatum, assembly GCA_008086565.1. Classification (NCBI taxonomy): domain Eukaryota; kingdom Metazoa; phylum Chordata; class Actinopteri; order Labriformes; family Labridae; genus Thalassoma; species Thalassoma bifasciatum. The sequence goes on from RPOG01001541.1 coordinate 36,684, forward strand.
AAAAGACTAAAGCAAGAGACTTATAGCTGCTTATTTTATCAATATTTCCAAAAACACACCTTCGTTGAATGTCATTCTTAAGAAGACAGAGATTTAGTTGTTGGGAGATCACAACTATGTCATTTATTTCTTCCACAGACTGACTCAAAAGATGACAGGCTCTTGATAACATGACGTGATTGTTTCCCAAAAAAGGCAATCTAAAACCAACATGAAAATGCTGACTCAACCTTACTTTTTATTAGCCCAGAGGCGGGCAAAGACGTGGAGCTGACTTGAGATTCTAGTCTCAGATACAACACACTGATGAAATCACAGTGCCCCTAATGATGCAAATTTAAAAAACGAAATCAAAGCCACTGCATTGTCTCAACTATCTCAGCCCCTGACCATTCTCTTGTCTATCGGCTATACCCCAAACATTTCCTTTTACCAGGCTGTAAACTTGTATAGCTCTGCTGTAAAAACTGACTTTTAATATGGAGGTCAATGAAGTTTCCTCTTGGAAGCCAAAATGCTCTAAAGTGCCTTCCTTGGTGCCAGAACATAAGCTAAAGGGCCTTCTTGGGAGCAAATACAAAGTTGAAGTGCCTCCTGGTCAGTAAACTACACCATGAAAACATGATAAACTGCTCTTCTGGGAGCCAAAACCTATGCTAAAGTGAAGGTTTGGGTGCCAAAAATATGCCGAAACTTGCACTAAAGCTACCCAGCATGCTAAAGTGCTTCCCTTGGTGCCAAAGCATGTGCTATAGCACCTTTTTGAGAGCAAGAAAAACAGGCTAAGGTGTCTTCTTAGTTGGCAAACCACACTAATTTGCCTCTCTGGCCGGTTAAAACACAACGGACTGCCATTCTAGGAGCCAAAACGTGCTAGAGTAGCGTCTTCGGCGTCTTTTTTGTCCCTGCTCGTTAAAGTCTGTGCACGCCACTGAAAGACAATGTCACCCAATTAACACATTTGGCAAGACATTAGGACATTTTCTCATAACTGGACACCCCCTACAGGTGATTAAAAGTAATGCAGGTTTGAAACACTCAACCATTTGCAAACTTAGAGCTCCAGTGAGAGTTTTTGTTTCGTTTTGCTGGTTATAAAACAGACTAAAATTAATGACGTTGCCTTTATACATCTCACGAAGCAAAAGTAAACGATTATCCTGGTGTTGTAGCAGTTTTTTGTGTCAATAGGAAATTATCGGCACCTTGTTAAAAATTCTTTACGCTTTCTATTGTTGACGGTCATGTTAAGTCATGACATTATTTTCTTCAAGATAATTTTGGTCAAGAAACACTTCTCGTGCAAGCATGACAAATTTACCAAAGAGACAGGACTTAATGTGTCCACAGGGGGCGCCAAATTCGACACAAAATGAAAGTTTCTTATTGGAGCTTTAAATGAATTCATATTGAAAATATTGTAACCAATATCAGAATTTGTAGCTTATCATATCCACATTTTTAAGAGCTAAACAACAGCAGTCTATCGTCCAAGTACAAAACCATTAAACCACTCAGATTGATTTCAGATGTATCAAACCAAAAGCAGATGGATTCTGTTTCCTGTTTTTGTAATTCCCATCAGTTTGCTCCACTTTTGAGGCACTAACAGTTTTTTCTATCAGCGCCAGAAAATTATTTGATCGCTCAGAGACTCCATCAACAAATCTGGGTGTCGCTACAAGAAGTGGAGCCAAATCTGGACGTTTTATCTGACCCAACCCTGGATTTGTATCCACATGTGCATTTTCTTTTTCTGTTTTTCTGTTTCTATTTGTCTTTTGTCTCTCACACAATCGCACAGCAGTGGAAGAGAAGATCTGTTCTCATTTACAGACACATTGTTGCTTCTGACTGAAACCAAATGTGGAATTGTTTCTCTGAAACACACACACAAGCTCAAACACACGCACACACACACACACACACACCGTATAATGTACACCACACTGCATACCAGTGGCCTGATCCGCACGCCAATTTGTGCAACTTTCCAGGAAAAACACTTTGATCTGTTGGGGTCTACATCAGCACTTTGGATTCAGATGTGTGTTTCAGTGTGTGTGAGCTCATTTTGGCCTCTCAGCTGTGATTATCTGCTGTACAGAAACACACAGGAAAGGCTGTGGGAAGGTCAGGACATCCATATCTGATCCAGCTGTGCGTATTTACTTTTTCCTCTAATTGCTTGTCTCATTTCTTGGCTTTTTTCCACAGTGTCGTTGCGCATTAAGCCCTATGTGAAGGTTGTTTGTCACATATAATAACACGCTGCGGAGTGTTGTGTGAGCTGAATTGATGGTCAGAGAATAACGTGGGTGTTTTCTTATACGTCTGCTTCACATCTGCATCTGGATAGAAATAAATCCATGAGGAGCAGGAGATGGCAGGAAACCAGAAACTGAGGCAACAGAAGAAGAGGGATTTATGCAGAGTTGTATTGTAAAAGTGTGGAGGCTAAATAAGGTCAAGAACCTCTATAAGCCCGGGCTGAAATTTCTTCTGGGAGATGGTGCCGAGAGGGCAAGTGTAGGAGTAAAAAAGCAGTAAAAATATTTTATATCATATTGTGTCTTAGTCAAAAATTAATGGCTGTGTAAAAAAGAAGCTGATAGTGGCAACATCCACCTTAGGTGCATCCCAGTCGTGCACGAAAAGGGGGGCGGAAAGTTCATGGCCTAATTAATGAGAAAAACACACTGAACTGCCCTCTTTGAAGAAAAAAAGTTTGCTTAAATCCCCTATTGGGAATTAAAAGATTCCGAAAATGCCCTCCTTGGTGCCAAACTTGTGCTGAAGTGCCTTCTTGGAAGTGAAAACATGTGTCTAAGTGCTGTGCTGGTTTGAAAACCACACTAATCTGCCTTTATGGCTGGTTAAAACAAAAAAACTGCTCTATTGGGAGCCAAAACACATGCTTGAGTGTCCACTCATGAGCCAAAATATGTGCTAAAGTGCCCCCTTTGGAAACAGACTTGCACTTAAGTGTCCTCTTGTGAGCCAAAACACATCCTGAAGTGCTGTTGGGTGCGGTAACACGCACCAAATTGGCCTCTTGGGGGCCAATATCCACTGAGGTGTCCTCTTGTGAGCCAAAACACATGCTTAAGTGCCTTTTGGGAGCTGAAATGTATGTGCCTTTTTTTAATCCCCTGCCCTTCAAAATACCTGTGCATGCCACTGGCTGTCACCTCTAAGGCAACGTGGAGTTGCAAAAAAAACAAACAAAAAAAAACTGCAGTTCCTTGAGTGTCCACTTGAGGCTAACAGCTGAAATCCACACCACTTTGGTTATGTAACCCATTTTAGTCTTTATGCACTTTATGTTTTTTTTTTCTTTTCTAATAAAACCATTAAGTCTGGGGTTTATACCCAATTTGAATAATTGTGGGGGTTACCAAGTTTGACTTTCCCAACTCCACCATTTTGTCTGTTTTCTGGGTTGAACAAAAGTTAGTTTTTGTTCACTTCAAAAACTGAAATCGAAGCAAGTCATTATTTCTTATTTGTAGTAAAAAATCGTCTTTTTTTCCTTGATTTGAGCCACATTTACCAGACCAGTTTATAAAAATGTCTCATTTCAAGTTATTTACAGACAAAAATGAGATCTCAATTGCTTGAAACAAGTCAAAAAATCTGCCAACAGGATAAGAAAAAATCACTTGTAAAGTTTCTTGAAATTAGAAAGATGTCTTAATACAAGAAACTTTTTTCTTATCCCATTGACAGGATTTTTTTACCTGTTACAAGCAATTGATGCCTCACTTTTGTCTGTAAATAACTTGAAATAAGACATTTTCCTGGACTTATCAGTTGAATGTGGCTCATATCAAGAATAATGAGACAAATCTGACTAAAAATAAGACAAAATGACTGTCTTAGATTTCAGTTTTTGCAGTGTTATTATTTCCAACATAGCAACTACCATCAATTGGCTCTAAAATGCCCTTTCAGTAAGCTATTGATGACATAATAGAGGCGCCACCCATGTTGTGTGAAGACTGTCTATTGGGTGTTGGTTGCAGTGACACCTGTGGTTGGAATTGGTAGTTTTTCTCTAGGACAAAGACTCTGTTTCCCATGAGCGTTATCACCCACTGTGTAAAACGAGACTTTTTTAACTCTACTTTTCTTTATTCAAGACAGTTTCTCCCAAGATGAAAATGCACTTATTTGTTTTTTGTATTTGTTTATTATCCTGGTTACGTCCTACCAGTGCTCATCTACCAACTCCAACCTCACCAAGCAGAGCAAACGTAACCTGGCTCTTCTTTTTGGGTTGAAATGAATATTATCATCGATATCATCTCCTGTTTTGCTTTCTTCTGTGTCACCAAAGGGACTTCTGGTGTACGTATCATAAATCTAGTCATGATATCAACCACTGATTCTGAGAAACAGAAATATCTCATTGTAAATCGTGGATTATGATGAGGCAAATATATAAAAGTGAAACTATTTCGAAGCCCTTGCTGTTCCTTTAACACCACCTCACACACTGGAATTATAAGTAGTTATTGGATTAAAATGCTCCCGCTCCCCTCCCGGCTGAAAATCCCGACCCAGCAGAAAAGTTTCTCCGTTTCTGCAGCGTGTTGTTGTTTATTAGCTGATCTGAGTCCAGCTGTTATTTCCTGCGGTGTGTTGTTGTGATTCCTCAGATCAGCGGGTATTTCCTGACCGTGTGTTTGTCTGGAATGAACAACTCCACTCCTCCTCATCCTCTGCTTCTCATACTTTCCCCCCTCTGTTTGTAGACTTAAACTCCAGAGTGTGTGTGTGTGTGTGTCTGTGTGTGTGTGTTGTAGTAAATTCCTCCTGCAGTTATGAGGTGATTAGTCATATGGTATCAGTTTATTTTGCCAGTAATGGAAACTGCTTGCTGCCAAAAACGCCCCTCTCTGCACTCTAACTTCCCTCTTTTCCCCCTCTTATTCTTCCTCATTTAATTCCCCCTCCTCCTCCTCTTTCATCCACCCTTTTCCTTTACTCTCATCTCTTCTTTCCTCCCTCATTTCCAGTTCCTTTCACTCCTCCTTTAATCCTCTCCTCCTTCTCTTTTATGAGTTTCGATTCATCTTTTCCTTCTCTAGTACTTCAACTTCCCCTCCTTCTATCATCATTTTTTGTTTTCCTCTTCTCCTCCCTTTCCCCTCCTCCATCTCTAATGTGATTTTCTTGCTCTTCATGTTGATGGCAAATGACAAAAAGCCTCTCCACCTCCCAGCTAATAAAAGAAACGAGTCTGTAAGTCGAGGAGAATTTGAATGTTAACACTTTTCTTGAAGTTTATCCCCAGAAAACTTGAGAAAATGAACTTTTGATTGCATTAATTAGAACAAATAACCCCGTCAGTGATGTTTACTCCTTGTATTAAATGATCTAAAAGCCCCTCGTGGTTGTTTGCATTGACTGCGGCCGCTCTGATAAATATTCTCCTTGCACCCTGCACTCGAACAGGCTTAATGTTGTGTCAATTAAAGAGGGGGGAATGGTTAGAGAGGGAGATAAACGCGCACAGACGGGCTGAGTGTTTACATTTTATGGCTGCAGGTCTGATTGTAGAGGAATGTGAGGACGTCTCGGTCATGTCGGCGTCAGATAAGAAGGATTACGGGTCATTCAGAGCGAAACAGCAGGACTTACACAAACATCAGGAACACGCTGGAAGTCAATGAGTAATCCTGTTACTGTAAAAAGGAAGCACCAGGAAGAGTGAATGTGTGTTTCCCAAAGAAGAGGGAAGTAGAGTTACGTCCAGTTAACAGAAAAGAAACTAGTTAGTCTGGATTATCTTTGTTGCCTTTGTCCAGGTGGTTTTGTTGATGTGGATGTGACTCTGGAGCTGATGTTTTATCCCTTATCGGTTTTGATTCTGAATAAACAGCATGAGTCACATTAAATATGACACTGTCAAGTCAGAGTTAGGCCACTTTTAAATGTGGTATTTATAGAAATCTATTTCTGCCAGTCAAAAAAAAAAAAATGGAAAACTGGCTTGGTTCAGATTTTCTTTTTCTGCTCTCATTGAGTCATAAATATGAGACAAAAAGTCAAATTTTGAGATACAAAGTTGAGTGTATGTGAAAGTTGAAATTTGAAAGAAGTAAAAATCAAGAGATACTAAGTTGAAACACATAAAAGTTGAAAGTTGGAGATGAAAGGTTACATTTTTGAATAAAATGAAAATTTGGGGTAAAAAGCAAAAATTTCAAAAGATGTATCAAATATGAAACAATAAGGTCAAATATTTGAAAAGAAATATTACGATTATCAATTACAAAAGCTAAAATTATGAGACGATGAGGTGAGAAGCATGACTTCTGACACAAGAAGTTGAAAATTTGTGACAAAAAGTTAAAAGTTTGAGATTTTAAGTTAAAAATGGTAGATGCAAAGTTGAAATTTTGCGATAAACATTTGAAAATTTGAAATAAAAAAATGAAAATTATTATATAAAAGTCAAAATTTTGGGATAAAGGTCAAAAATATGACAGCATTTTTTCAAAGATGTATCAAATATTAAATAATAAGGTTAAATATTTGAAAAGAAATACTAAGATTATGAATTGCAAAAGTCAAAATTATGAGATTATGAGATGAAAAGCTGAAATTTTGAGATAAGAAGTTGAAAGTATCTGATAGAAAATTGAAAGTTTGAGATTTTAAGTTAAAAATTTTAGATGAGAGGTTGAAATTTTGTGATAAACATTTGAAAATTTGGAATAATAAAATGAAAATTATTTTATAAAAAGTCAAAATTTTGGGATAAAGGTTAAAAATATGACATGAAAAGTTGAAATTTTGTGATAAAGAATTGACATTTTGGAAGAAAAAAATTGAAAAAATAACATAAAAGTCAAAAATTTTGATATAAAAGTCACAGGTTTGAGATGAAAAGTTGAAATTTTGAGATAAAGAAGTTAAACTACCAGATAAAAAGTGGAAATAATGAGATTAAAACTAAAATGATGAGATCAATTTGAAGAAGTATGAGAAAAAAAAAGGTTTCAGATGTGGTTTGAACATAGTTGGGACAAAGTTCTGACACAGACTTGTTCTTGTACATGGGTTGAACCCTATGGGCCATTTTTACACCAACAAAATTCCCTCCCGCTGTTTTTCTGTCAAACATACCATCCATTGACTTTCTGCTGTCGAAACTACAAAGACAGATTTGTTCTTCAGACATTTCAGGCTTTAAATATGCAAAGTTTGTTTGAAGTAACCAGGTTTTTCACTAGACTCAGTTCTGTTTTTTTTACACACAGGCTGTATCACACTCTCACAGTGGTATAAAACTATAATCTCCGGTTGTGTGGAGAATCTGTTGTGTTTCTTTTGTCCTTGAGCCACAGTCAAATGAACCAAAACTTTTGATCTTGGTAGAAATGAGGCTCACGCTTCATGTGGATTCAAGGACGCCTCAGTGACTGTGCACACGACTTAAAACGCTGGATTCATCAGTATTTGTAAATATGCTTCTCTCTGTCTTGCGTGTGGCCTCCTCATGTTAAAACAAGGTGTGTAGCAGCTGGAATCTCTCGTTAATCCGACATTAGGTCGATTTCAAGGACGACCAGCATGAAAATAATCAGAAGAACATATTTTCAGAGCCAATCAGGGACTAAGGGTCGTGTTAATGCTGAGTTCAAGGTCCTGTTAACGTTTCAGGTTTTGAAATGTAAATGTATTTGAGTGATCGGCGCCTTTGGAAGGATGTAGCTGAGGTGTAGCATGTGTGCGACTCCACAGGAGGCAGACATGGCATACTAAAGCTGCATCTCATTAACGTGTGTGTGTGAGCGTGTGAGAGAGTGTGTGTGGCAGAGAGAGCTGCCAAACAGGAGGACACCAATGCCAAGAACACACACACACACACACACACACACACGCTCACACACACTCGCTTCAGGGGTTATTTCTCAAGGACGCAGACGCACACACACGCTGCTGATTGCCGTCTGCTTGTGGGTGAATTTGTCTCCTATCAGCATGAGGTCGCTCAGACCTCCAGTAACAAGCTCCGCCCCCTTTGAAATGTTTGAAAAAGTCAATGTTAGGTTTCCTTCCTTCCTTCTATAGCTTTCAGAAACAAATCTGTGTGGCTAAGTCTCAATGTTTTAACTTAAACCGAACAGTTTTAGAGTTACAGGAGTAGAGCTGCCACAAAAATCAACAATATCAAAGAAAGTCTGATGTTTTGATGCAGATAGAGACTTTCAGGGATGAGAGTGCCAAAATCTCATATTCTGTGCCAGTATTCATGTCTAAAATGAGCATTTTGGCATCTAAAGATGAACTTTTCTGCCTTGATCAAAGTTGGTGGAAGTATGAGGGAGTAAAGGTGGCTAACCTAGCTTAGCATGAGGACAGGAAACAAGTGGAGCTGCCTCAGTTTGAAGGCAAATCAAGGCAACTTTATTTGTGAAGTATATGTGAAGTACTGAGACAGGTTAATGTACTTCATAAAGTAATAAAACACAATTTATCCTCTTGGGAGCCAAAATATGTGCTTAAAGTGCCCTTTTAGGTGCCAAAACAAATGCAAAAGTGTGGTCTTAGCAGCCAAAACAAATACTTAAGTGTACACTGGGGAGCCAAGACAAATGCAAAAGTGTACTCATGGGAGCCAAAACAAATGCAAAAGTGTACTCATGGGAGCCAAAACAAATGCAAGAGTGTGGTCTTAGGAGCCAAAACAAATACTTAAGTGTACACTGGGGAGCCAAAACAAATGCAAAAGTGTACTCATGGGAGCCAAAACAAATGCAAGAGTGTGGTCTTAGGAGCCAAAACAAATACTTAAGTGTACACTAGGGAGCCAAACAAATGCAAAAGTGTGCTCTGGGGAGCCAAAACAAATGCAAAAGTGTACTCATGGGAGCCAAAACAAATGCAAAAGTGTGGTCTTAGGAGCCAAAACAAATACTTAAGTGTACACTGGGGAGCCAAAACAAATGCAAAAGTGTACTCATGGGAGCCAAAACAAACGCAAAAGTGTACTCATGGGAGCCAAAACAAATGCAAAAGTGTGGTCTTATTATCCAAAACAAATACTTAGGTGTACACTGGGGAGCCAAAACAAATGCAAAAGTGTACTCATGGGAGCCAAAACAAATGCAAAAGTGTGGTCTTTGGATCCGAAACAAATACTTAAGTCAACACTGGGGAGCCAAACAAATGCAAAAGTGTATTCTTAGGAGCCAAAACAAATGCAAAAGCGTAGTCTTTGCAACCAAAAGACATGCTGTAGTCCCCTCTTGGGAGTCAAAGCGCTGGCCAAACTGTCCCCCCTGGTTGGCTAACTACACTTATCTGCCCCTTTAGTTGGTTAAAACATAATATACTTCATCCCTGGGAGCCAAAACAACTGCTTCAGCCAACAGAAGTATAGAGCAGGCTTAAAAGTGATAAAATGCCTTCAAGAAACTTTCCTCAGTGTTAAAATCAAACTGTGAAAGGAATAGCTCAACAATTCTTTGACTTTCCTTCAGTAACAGATAAAAAAGACTAAGAATGACAGTTAAATCCTCTTAACACTGACACAGGATATAAAAAAACACATTTGTCGGTGATGTGACTACAGAAACTCAGACCTGACCTGAAATTTAAGAAAAAAGTTCCAAGTGATAGGGTTAAAGTCTGTCTCGGTGAAAGATGTTTTAAAGAATGACGCTTAACCAGTGTCTGTTGAAGCTGCTCTGCCGGATCTGCTGTGGTTTCTTTTTGTATTTGCTGAAAGTCTGAAAGAAAAGCTCACTGTCTCTTCCTCTGTCTGCCACACCTGCAGAGTTTTTCCATATTTAAATGGTTTAAATCTCACAAAAAGTTCAATATATCATCGGCTTCCAGCTTTTTTCAAAACTTATATTGATACCCATCTCCAAGAACTCATATCTCTCCAATCCTCTGCGGATTTACTCTGATGGATGTTCAAGCGTCTCGCACATTCTCCTCAAATATTTGATGTGCGACCAAATGCTGTTAATGCCAGCAAACAGATCAGAGCCGTCATGGAAGGAAGAGCTGTGTCAAGAGAAAGACATGTTCAGAGCGGGACGGAGGCGTGAAGAGGGTTTAAACAGATGAGAGGGGAGGCAGAGCGGGTCAGAGGGAGCGTTTAAGGCCATTTCAAAAGTGGGATTTTTGATTGATGTGAGCTTTAAAGTCTGATACTGGCAGTTTTTAGATTTAGGTCAAAGGCTTCTCTTCCTATTTTTGCTGAAATTACCTTTAAATGGAATCATTTCTGTACAAAAACAACCAAAATGCCCAACTACGATACTAACAAAGATTAAACACAGACCACAAAAGTGATTAATTTAGCTTTACTGTATTTTTTAGGGGCAAACATGATCAAATATTTCTTGCTGAAAGAGATTTTCTGTCAAAAAAGGATGCAAGAACCTGAAAAATGTTCGCATTAGAATTTTGACTCTTGTCCCTTAAAAACGCTGAAATCAATAAAACAGAAAGTTGACAACAAGGATCAAACTTTATGGTTTATGCTCTACAAAGAGAGAGATGTCAAACTTGTACCTTCAGGGTGAAATGACACAGACTTTACCTGGTTTTATTGTAGTTTTGTGTGCAATAGAAGTCCACTTCAAAGTGAGTGTGTGTCCAGTACGAGGTGTGTTTTCTTCCAGTTGAATTCAAGCTGACGTATGAAGAGAAACAAAGAGAAAGGCCCCTGTCTTGCTGTAAAGAGAGCAAGAAAAGACGAGTGAAAAGTTGTTTTGTTTGTGCTCAGCAGACTAAGGCATGGCTCTGTTTGAGTGTGTGTGTGTGTGTGTGTGTGTGTGTTAGTCTGCGCCCTGTGATTTGTAGGTGTAAAGGCTTTGCTCTTCCATTAAACACACCGTCCTCATCTGTGTTCTCTTCACCTCTCTCACTCTCACTTTTTCCACTCCTCCGTCTTGTCTTCCCTGCGATGCTCATCTCTCGCTTCGCTGCTGTTGCTGAGGTCTGGACTCTTGGACACACACTCTCTCTCACACACACACACACACACACACACACACACACACACACACACACTCGCAGAGCGCTCCACTACACTGCTCAGGAAATTGGACCCTCAACAGTCTGTATATTGGAAATGAAATTCCTCTGAAAAGCCCACACACACTCGTACACACACTTTCCCCTCACACACTCTGAGTTTAGGAGACAGGAGTGTGTTGTTGCTCGCTGGTTTTAACTACAGAGTTTTTATCTGCACAGCGACTATCAGTAGTTTAAAGATAGAGCTGCTGGAGCTGAGTCACGCCTCTTTCTCTCTCTCCTTTTGTCTCTCTGACAGTCAGTGTCTCTCGCTCGTGTGTGCGGCTGACAGATAAGGCGTTGATGGTAATTACAGGACATGTAGCTTGTCAGACAGAGAAAGAGCCGGGCAGAGGAAAGTTGACAGTGAGCTCTGACCGTCAGGGGATTTTCTGTATGGATACCAGTATGGATTATTTAAAGTCCTCTCCTGTCTGTCAGCACAAACTCGGCGGATGGACGACGACTACACCACACATTTCTCTCCTTCCAAGCTCTTCAAATCCATTAGTTCGCTCAGTGTGTGAACATATAAGCATCTAATTAACCCTCTTGCGTCGCTTCAGATCTTAATGTGGAAATTTGGTTGAAATCAGGTCTCAGTATCCAAGGCCTTCATTAAAATCACTTCCACACATTTGAACACAAGAAAACACAACATTTGTTTCTCTTATTTCCTCTACTTTGATCCTTGAGCCCTAAACGAGTGAAAAGTGGACATATACTCTCCAAATCTAAGGCTTTATTTATTTATTTAACCTATTTATTCATTTAACCCATTGAGATCGGGATCTCTTTTGCAAGAGTAACCTGGACAAGAGGGCAGCAGCACGTGTCATTAAACATAACATGACGACAAGACAAATTACAACAATAATTTGATAGAAAACAACAGTTTACAGTGTGAAAATTGATTTACAGAACAAAGTGCATGGCCTAGCTCACAGATTACAAATCAGAAGCAGTGACACTGTTCAATTGACTCCAACACTCTATCTCTTAAGACCGAGCTGAATGCTCCAAGTGAAATAAGATCTACTATTTTTAAGTCACTTTGGAGCAAAACTAAAAGCTTTTTGTTGTTCCATAGGGACAACTATGGTCTGGTTGCAGTATAGGTCATAAGCCCCGCCTCCCCATGTATTCCAGATATGAGCCGGTAAAACTTTATAAAATTACGATACCTCGTAGAAACGTTTCTCTCATCCTTACGCTAAGGTAGTATGACGATGTCATCTGGCTGCATGGTGTTCGGGTGTTTTTTTTCTGAGAAGTTAGTTTCTCATCAGTTATTGGACGTTAAAAACGGCGATATAAGTTTCGTTTTACGATAGTTGACAGCTGCCGTTCGTGAGTACCTTTTATCGGGGATATAAGAAACTTCGGGAAAAAGAGCCAAAAGGAGACTAAACCTTCTGAAGAAGAAGAAATAAATATTTTTATTTCTCTTTTTTACTTGGCTCCACCGGAAATTCTCTACTGCGCAGACTCTGGCTGCACAATGGCGGCTAGAGAAACAGGGTTTTTTGGCTTCAAAAACGTAGAACGGTGACAGGCGGAAGCACGCTGTCCATTCTATATACAGTCATTGGGTAACTCCCATAACAGAGCCTTACTGTTGTTCTCATGACTCAATCAGTGAGATTTCTTTCTTACCTTGACGTGTTTTGACTTCAAACTTCATGCAGTCTTCCTCAGAAGAGTCAAATGACATGATGTTGTTGTGACTTGACTGTCAGCTGATTTGTAAAGGTTTGGTCGACTTACCTGAAGCAAACCCCGCCGCCTGTTTTTTTAACAGTCTTATCAGAATCAGAATCACTTTATCGTCCCGTCGAGGGAAATTAGTGTTGCAGCCGGAACACACAAAGGACAAGATAGACAATGACAATAAGGCCCGATTAAAAGTCTGAAATACAGAAATAATACACTACACAATGCCTAATAAGAGGTAGGATAAGAAACACCATACATATATAAAAGCGCTAACCATGTTCAGACCAGAGCTCCAGCCAAAAAATGGAAAGTAACATACAAGTAAATGCAGAAAAGTGCAAAGTGTGAAAGTGCATATAGGGCAGCAATAATAACAGTGCGAGAAAAACATGAGCCACTCCCTCTTCATGACGCATGTTTTAACTGATGCAACTTAAATTCTGTAGCGACCTATAGTCCAGAAAATATAGTAAGTGTACAGAAGTACACATTTTGAGACACGCTCTTAATCTATACTTACCCAGTGAGAAAATGTAGCAGTAGCTCAGCTCACAGCCCCCAACTCTCTGCTGTTGATCTCAAAAACCATCAGATTCAACACCAACTTCAGCCTTTTTTTTTAGCATGACTCACTCAGTTTGTAAAGCGTGTGAAGGACAAAACTTCAAGGACAATTCAGGTGAGCAATGAACTCCAGAGGGTAGAGATTCATCTGAGTTGAAGTGAGCTGACTTTTTGGGGGCAACCTCAGGCCATTCCCTCTAAATGTGGCATTTTGACCTGAAATGTGTATTTGAACAGAATAATAATGATTTATTTAAATGTCCTGCAAAGAAACGTTGCCTCAAAAGTAGAAATTTGACATCAAGAGAGAAACTTGTTGACTATCTATTGGCCCTCCAACACCCTGCGTCAAATTCAGTTTGGATTATTTTAAAACTCAAGATTTCAGAGCCGATGTTTGTTTGTGCAACGCTCACCTCTGAACCTGTAGCACAATTCCCACAAGCACCCAGTCTCTCTTTGTACTCGCATTACAAAGACACAGCATGAATCTGTGTTTCTGACAGGCTGACAGTCTGAGCCGTGATGAGAAGCCCTCCTCAGGTGGTTTCCGTGCACTCTCATGCATGCAAACCCGAAAGTGTGAAAACCGTGTGTGTGCATGTGTGTATGTTCTGGCGTCGACTTTGTGTTTCACTGACATGTTTTATCTGATGAGTCAAACTGGGACCGGGAGGAAGCTTTGGCTAGGATTATCGTTTTTGTTGGTTTCTCTTCTTCGAAAAGTGTTTCACTGAAGGTTTGATCAAACGACAAAAATCATCTACAATGAACATTTAATTAAGTACAAAAAGCTTTTCCTCAAAGCTGAGATAAAAGAGCAAATCCTTTCTGCTTTCATGAAAACGCCCACTAACCCTGAACACTTGATGTTCTTCTGAATCTACCACGAGCTTTGTGCAGTGAGAAACACATTGATGAAGCTGCTTTTTTGAGATTTTTGGTTTCAAATCGCTCCTCAAACTCATCCAGAGGTGATATTAAAAACGCTCCAGTTCAGCTCCTCTGGAACGGTAATTTCCTCCGTTGCAAATTTCCCAATTTATCCTCCCATCTGTTTGCAGCCCTGAACTGGATTCCCCATTAACCTCTGGGCTGAGTCGTTTTGGCGAATTCTTATTAACCTCCTGAATGAGTTGTTTGGTTGAATTCCCATTAACCTCCAGCATTAGCCGTTTATCAGACAACAAAGATGTGTTTGTGGGAGCTTGTTTCCAGTTTATTCAGAGATATTTCTTCTCTCTTTTGCGGGATGATTGCTGAAATTAGGGTCATAGGGAGTCAACCGAGCAAGACAGTTGGTACTTAGCTCATTCGTTTGGGGCTGGTGGAAGCGTTTTAGGAATATGTAAAGCAGATATCTCAAATTGGCTTCAACTGAAGAAGGAATGAATGTCCAAGAAGGTCCTGAGTTCAAATCAATCAATTTCTCACCACATTTGCGTCAGCTGCCTTTAGGTGATCCATTTTTCTCACATTAAAACCTTCCAGCAGGAGGAAACACTGAAAGAAAAACTGGTATGAAAGCTCTGTCTGAGAAAGCTTCAAGGGCTGATACTTTTAATTCTCTGAGAACACAGGGAGAAAAATGATTGTAATTACAGTTGTGTAATAATGTATGCTGGACACAGTGAAACCCTGGTATTTGCAGAGATGATTATTATGGTGTGAAACATTTATTCTGTTTGAACTGGGGTGAAAACACCAACCCTGGAGGGAAAATTAACAGTTCAGACTTGTGGCAGGGATTTTACATTTTCTATCAGCATCTAGGATGGTAACAGTTCTATTATCTGTGAGTTCTTAAAGAACTTATGGAATGGGAATTTAGGGAATAAATTATGATGCCCAATATGTGAGGATGGTCCAGAGGAAATGTATCATTAATGACAAACTCAACTCAAAGTTCAGGGCTCGACGTATGATGAACTGATGCATTCTTTTCAAAATTTTGTAAATATTGTAAGCAACACAGTTTATATCCCTGCTCTAAAGAAAATATTGTTCCAGCAACACAACAAACATACAGTGGTATGATACACTTGAAACTAGGGCTGGGAAATTAATCGCAAATTAAAACTTAATATGGCCTTCTGCAATATTGTAATCCCAGATGGTGCAATATTTCTTTATTATACAGTAGTTGTTTTATGCTCTACACCAGTGTTTCTCAACCTTGCTCAACCCAAAGAGACAAACTGTTGAAAACTATCTTTGCAAGAGAAACAATCTAAATGGTAAAAAGTGTCAAAAACAAGAAAGAGAAAAGAAATATCAACAAAAAAAATTCAACGTGGAAAAATGGTCATACAGCAAAAAAAAAATTGCAAGAATGTTGGGGGAAACTTGGAAAATAGTCAATAAGTAGCAAAAATTGGGACAAAAGTGGCAAAAAAGAGTTAAAAAGGGACTAAAATGGACATAAACCAACAAAAATTGGAGAAACTAGTAAAATTGTCACCAGGTAGCAAAAAGCAACAAAAAAGAGTAAAACTTCAAAGACTGTAAGAATTTAGCAAAATTGTCCCAAGGTTTGACATCTCTGTTTAAAATCTCCTTTTTATTGATCGTATGTAAATATTAGAACTTTCTTAGACTCTGAATTTTTGGTTTTCATTGTGTTGAAGCCTTAAAAGTATATCACGTCACAATATGTCTTGTTACATCATGTTACGTTAAACATCCTGTTGTACTGTTTCATGATAAGTTACATTACGTCACCTAATGAAATCTTTAGTTATGTCTCTGCATGTCAAGCCAAATCACTCTACAATAAGAAACAACGCACCATGATATGAGGATTTGATGTACAGAGTTATAAAATTCAGAGAAAGATGGACTTCTAAAAAAAATGCAATTTAACTTAATGGGATGGTTAACAACTGGAGGCAGCAGACATCGGAAACAGTACAGACATAATGAGGTTCAAGCAGAGAAGTTTAAAGCAGTCGCACCCTGCTGGTCATAATAAAGTGTTAACATTCATTTTACATCTCAGTGATCTCCAGAGTTTATGTATTTTCAACCGTCTAGTTGAGGTAACCTGTTAAATGCTGCTTTGGCTCTTTTCATTATATCTGCTTGAGAAATGATTGATTTTCTTTATTCGTTCCCACTTCAAATTGAATGATTTTCAGTCATTTTTCTTAGAATCCAACTAATGTCTCCTCCAGTTTATTGTAGCTAGCGCGCTGAAACCCACTTGACCCTGGGAAGAGGAGCTACCAAAACAATGTCATCTCAAGGTCTAGTTAAGAGCCGTTTTAGAGTCGAGATCAAAGAGCGACTCAAGTTGTTACGACGGAGATAAATGAGCAGTGAGTGGCTGCTTTGGAGAAGTAAGATAATGCAAGTATTTGACTTTAGGAGTTCAGGTGATTCTTTTTTACTCTCAGGCCAAAGAAAAAAGGTGAAGAGAATGAGGACAGGGTTGAATTTTGAAGCAGGGATCACTTGTTTCACTGCAGCAGCCAGTGAGTAACAAGTGGCAGTCGACCTGATAATAAGCTATATATATTTATCAACTCCTGGCTCTGGTCTCAGTGAATCCCATCAAACAGCAGCTCACAGCTTTCTGAATAAACCAGAAGCTCCTGAGAGCAGCAGAGATACGCTGGAAGTGTGTGAGTGTGATTTTTTGTGCTTTCTCTCATGTGTCTCATGCCCGGCGGCGTGTGTCCATCCATAATTTAAACATGTCCGCACACTCACATCTACAGACAGACACAGACAGAAGCACGAACCACATGCACATCATGAAGATGAAGCTTCAGTTCGGGGTCAGAGAGTGTGTGAACGGAAACATGGTGGAGTCATCTTCACACAAACAGACAAGCGTCAGGACGAGGGGAGATGGAAAATGGAGACGGGAGGAAATGGGATGTGCAACAAATTGGAAAAGATGGCGAAACAGAGCTGGAATTAAAGGAGAGAAGTTAACACGACAGCAGCGGGAGGACGGCAGAAGAGATAGAAATGTAAAAGACGACGGGGAGAGTGAGTCGATCTGAACGCTCGACTTCCCAGAAGTCGGCCCGTGGTTATGAAACTGAGTAAATATGAGTGAAAGACGAATGATGCAGCCTGCAGCTTGACGGTTTCTTAATGTTCTGTGTCAGCTCAGTTAGTGTCATTTCTACTCTGATTTCTTCTACACTCATTGAGCAGGCAGCAATGGACACAGTGAACCAGGGAGGAAGATAAACTCTCAGCAGCACTGAGCTCTGTTTACACACAGATGTCGTATCTTCTCAGTTCTTTTTATCCTGAAGGTTGCACCAGTGTTTAAATGTTGGACAACCAACTAAGTGAGCTTTAACAGGACATTTACTTCCCTTTGATGTTAGTATATCTAGACCTGTCACGATAACAAATTTTGTTGGATGATAAATTGTCCTCACCATTGCGATAAACGATAATATTGCTGTTTTGATACCATTTTCAACTAATATAATAATAATGGTATAATAGTGCAAGTGCAACCTTTTAAAGATTTACATAAAGATACATCCGTTGCACCCCTATTAAATACTATGTAGGGATCCATGTAGTAGAAGAAGTTTGCATGTTTACACCCTTATGACATTTTTTTTCCACCTATTCCTCTTCTCTGCTGAGGAAATGTTCATTACACAGTTATCATGGTGATTTATGTGATGAATCATATTGGTGCAGTTGGACATTTTTGGACGAATTTTGAAATTTTCGGCTTAAAAAGGACCGAGCAAAGGGGGCTAAGCAGTTTAAACGATGTCATTTGTGCATAAACCAAGCTAAAGGCATAGGTAGACAAGCAACTCCCATTTTTTCCCTTGTAGAATTATTGTAAATAAAGTTTGGTTGCTTTGAAGAGAACTTTGAAAAATATCCTGGTATTTTACAAGAAGCTTTATTTCCTTAACCTTGCAGAGCAGGTGGAGCTGCCTGATTCATTTCTGAAATCCTGCAGATCCATTTTGCTATGATCCAACCACAACCGATTTCACCCGCTCCAATATTGACCGGACCAATCAGAGAAGAGAGGCGGGAGCTGTAGGAGCTGCAGACGTGAGGTCAGCGGGAAGCATCTGAATGTTTGAAAACAATGGCGGAGTGTGAAGCGGTCTCCGTGGACACGGCGATATCTGCAGTTTTATCAGAAATAGACTCAAAAAATGAAGAATAGAGAACGTCACTTAAAGCCTTTTTGATGGGAAACGATGTTTTTGCTCTTCATCGGTCGGGAGGAGAGCAAAATAAGACGAGTGAAATATCTCCGTAGTGGATATATAAACTTTCTATCAGGTGTCAGGTTGCAAATCTGCTACGTCACCGTGGCTTGATGTGGATTGGTCTGTGATGCGCGCGTTGTCCAATCACCAGCTGCTTAATTTTTTTTAAGTCCCGCCTCTGAAAGCACTCTCTAGCGTCCCTTACCCAGATGGACTAGTGAAAAATCTCTGTGACGAATATATGAAACTGTCCGTTTGGCTTGTCAGGTTATTATTTCCTGGGGATGTTGTCAGACAATTGGGAAACAATCTGAGCCTCTCAATGGCGAAAACAAGAACATCTTAATGGGTGTTTCTTGGCGTTCATGGGACATTTTCTCCTCAGGATTGGGTCTCAGTAATTTGGTCATTTTGCTGCAGGCTGATGAAATCTCCTCAAGTGATTTTGAAACATTTTGTACGATAGAAACCTTTGCGCTTCAGCACTTTCCACTGAGAATAGAAGGATGTTGTCCTCGTTATCCCCCGGTGCGTGAATCCTTTGGTATTTCCAGGGTTAATAGACTTGAACATCTCAGGGAAGGGCTGTAAGAATTAAACACTTGAAGTCTTATGAATATTTGAACCAGTTTGAAAGTGGATCAGCGAGTTGTTGTTTATTATTGTCATGCCAAGAATGAAGGCCTGCAGCCAACTCTAAATGCTTGTAATAGCTACAAGTCTTCGTCTTTTCTAATCCTCACATCAGATCTCCCACAGTATTATCCTTGATGGTGTTTTGGGAAATGAAAAAAGGCACTGAGGCTTTTCTATCACACACATCCTGCTCTTAGATGACTTGCAGCTTGTGATCTGTAGAACCCGTGAGAACTGGGTGCGTAAGTGGGTTTGAAGCGTCTTGACGGTGATTGATACCAGCAGGGAGCTCTGAATGCAGACCACACTGCTGCTCCTTATCACCCACACATCCGGCTCTGAAACAAACCGTCAGCTGTTTGTGGAGGGGGGATAAAGACGTGGTCTGACTGCTAGCATGAAGTCAGCGTGGATTTAAAAAGAAGTTATGTTGACAATCTTTGTCACAAGACCCCGACAAGCTGCATAAAACGTTGCTGTTGTCGAACGACTTCTCTTTGAAGCATCAGAAAAGAGCTGCAGGCTTGAGATTAAAAATGTGACGCCTCTGGTCACAGATGATTCATTGAATTAGTCCCCAAACCTCCGGAGCATTCAGCGCTAAACTGCAGAGAGATGGATGAATAGTTATCATAATTGTTATTACGGGTCTTTTGCTGCGGTGCATCTGTCTGCGTTCTGTCTCCCAGCCCTTTTTTCTGGTCTAATTGTTGTGAAACTGCCGAGTTAGAGGTCTCAGAAGAGAGAGGGAGGCTCCAGGAGCAGATAAATTATAACAGAAGAGCCCCATTCGCTCATAATATGAGAAAATGTAAACTCACTTCTCTCCCTGAGACTTCACATGCTCATAAGGTCACTTGTGGATGTTTTTGTTGTAATGGAGGGGATTAATTTGAGCCTGAAATGTAGAATAAATAAAGAGCAGCGTTGGAGTATTTCTGCAGAAAAGCTTTTTTTAAAGGTATAATTTCCATTGCACTTTGATCCTGAGCAATTTAAGCCAACTGCTTAAATTGAAACCACAAATTAAATGCAACATTTCAATTGAGCCCGGCAGCATTCAACTCTTTAAGAGGAGCGACAGTCCACAGGAGAAATAACCCTGAACAAGAAAGCAGAAATATTACACCAAATAAAGATCCAGAGCTGTGCTGGAGCCATTCAAACACCCACATCTCTGCTTGTTTTTGCTCTAACTGTCCTTTTGAGGACAGGATAATCAAATAAACAGTAATAGAAATTTGAATTTTGCTTCAGTAGCTTTGCTTCTCTTTATTTACTTGTCTCATTTGGCCTTAGCAACCTTTTTTCCTGCTGCCTTGGGTCTAAGATCTGATTATAAAACTGTTTTTTATGCTTTGGATACACTGTACAGGTTATGTGGTTTAAAAACATTGAAATAGTATCTAAAATCTGTTTAGGAAATTGCAGGTTGGGCTACATTGCTTCAAAAAACTGCTCATAAATGAATAAAACCAAGTATTTCTTGTGACCAAATTCCCCAAACAGAGCAAAATGCATCAAAACTCATATTTGAAAATCATCTTCTAAAACACTTTTTGGCTTTTTGGTCTCGGAAAAGCTTCAGTCAGCTTCAGTTTTAACAGTCAACAGATTCACATTAGACTTATTTTGCGACCAGAATGGGACTCATTTTCAGACCCAGCCCACTTTACTTCACAACCTTCAATGGAGATGCATCATTTTGGTCTAACTTGCATTTATTTCCAAACTAAAGTCTTGTTTTCTTTTTCTCAAGCTATTTTTGGAGCATTTTTTGTCTTTTTTTTATAGGATAAGTGAAGAAAGACAGTTAATGTAGGGACTGGCGAACATTGAAACCAGAACTACATTTGGTGCATGCAGCCAACTGGTACTGCAATTAAAAGTGTATTTGTATATCTAATCCCACATACATAGCAAACTTGGAAACAACAAACTTACATGCAGGTCTTCTTTTGTACGTGTGCATCTTGATTTTGCATCATTAGCCTTCACGTATCATCTCCAACTGGCGCTGTTCTTTTCTCACTTGTATATTTGGGTCTCAATTGTTTTATTTCTGAGGATTTGACAGTGGATGGATCAGAAAACAAGGAGAGTTTGTTGGGATGATATCAGAGAAGTGGAAGAAAACTTTAGCTGTCTGCTATATTAGCGCTTGATTTGACCACTAGGCCAAGCTCGCGTTAGGCCCCGTTTACACGACAAAGTTTCACAGCGTTTCACCTACGCCACAAAAGAATCTGCATTTCCATGGTGATACTGGGAGTCTTAAAAGGTTGCAGTTGCATGTCAGGCCTGTAGGTGGTGATATAACTGTAGAAGCTGTACACACGACAACGGTTTAGAGAAAAACTTCTTCAAAAACTCTTCTCTAATTGCAGAAATAGTGCAATAGATGCACATTTCATGGAAAGGAAGTCAGTAGATTCAGCAGCGCAAGAATGAAACAGTAGGTTGTTGTTGTCGTTTGGTTCATGCTTGGTTCATACTTGGTACAATGGAGGTTTAATGCGGATGCACAGAGCTGAGCGTAACGTCAGCATTCTACCCTAAAACACCGGCTTGGTGTTTATGCGAGAACGTTTAGAAATAATCAGGCTTCAACGCCACAGTACTTTTGCATTTCACCCCAAAACCGTTGTCATGTAAATGGGCCTAAAATGCAGCAGCAGCTGAATAAAAGTGGACAGAGCACTCGGTTATTTTAGTAGATGGCTCAGTAGCCCTTGGGTTGGCAAGAAGTGGGTGAACCTGGCCCACCCTTAGATATGCAGCTTGACCAAGTCTTTGCTTTTTTATTCTTTTATTTGTTGAGGATAGCAGATGGTGTAGAAAACAGGCCAAAAATGGGTTGTGACATGTGAGAAAGATTCAAACTTGGGCTAACAGCTCTTGCACTAACCTCTTGGGTCGCAACCAAAACCATTCGTCCATATCTGCCCCCCTACGAGCTCGTTTTAATGAAACATTTATCGACCGCCTTATCTGACTTTTTCAGGACCATCTTTGCTCTTTTTATTACACCTATCCATCTGATGATCCCTGACACTTTTGGAGGTGGAGGGACCGATAGATCTGTGAGGAACAGACTCAAAAACAGAACAGAAGTTAAGCTTGTGTTTCAGGTGTGACCTCCAACTCCAAAACCTTATATTATAAATACTCATACTCCTGAGAGGTTAAAGAATCATTTCCAGTCACTTTATTGGTAAATAAACTCACTTTTTTGAACTCTTGTTACAGCAGCAGACCTAAAGAAGCTGCAAGTAAACTTGTGTCATGTGGGGATAAAAATTTCTCTGAGAGTTTTTTAAAGTTGTCAGTGGTTAAATTTAATTCATCTCACAGCCATGTGGAAGAAATCTATCGGATTGATTAGAAATAAATGAACTCTTTCCTTGAAATCTAATAAAGTAATTGATTTGACAGACTACCTGCAGCACTCCTGAGCTCGGAGAAGCTTCCGTCTCTGCTGCACTGCGATGTTGTGACTAATACCCAGGATATATTTGTCCTCTGGCTCCGCTTTTATCCAACGTCTGCCCTGAAACCAGGCTGGAAGTGCACCGTCCAGCTCTTCTGTGACTAAAGGTGCCAAATAATTTATGACTTCTGGGAGTTTCTCTAAAGTCCAGCAGGTTTTTGTTCCAAAACAGAGAACAACTCGAAATGGGTTTGTTTGAAGCCCAAAAATCTCATCAGAGAGCGAGAGACGGTCGAGTCTGCCGTATTGATCAACCTGAGCAGATATATTGTGGTCATTTCGCCGCGATGGGGACCAGCAGAAATCTTCCTTATTGCTCCTGTAACAAAAACCGATGACGGGCTTAAATGAAATATGATGTGTCCCTGTCTCCACGTCTGTAAACTGCTCAGACGTTAAATTAACATTTCACACAGAGAAGGTTTGAGTCAGGGAGTTTTAACGAAGCTGAGGCAGGATTCTCGACTCGACCACGGCAACAGGAAAAGAAGTAAACTGAACTGTTTCTATTTTTGGTCAAAACCTCAAAAACATGTGCTCCATAAGACAGGATGGGTCCCATAATTCATGAAACATGTCCTTTAAATCATGAGGCTATAAAATCTACCATACGCAACAAGATTGACCACAAACCAACATTAAACGCTCCTCCGCTGGGACACAGAGGTCCTTCAAGAAATAAACTCCATCGTTCTCATACGGCGTCATTTCTTAATAAATTACTACATGTCTCACCATTGGACGCCTGGGGTGCAGTTAAAGAACCTCTTAAGACTGGAGGTGTTATCAAGCAAAGAACATCAAAAAGAGTAAAACTGTCGAAGAAAAGTCATGAGAATCAGAGAAACAGACACCTGAGGCAAGATGAGAAGTTTCATCCTTCATGAAACATCTCATAAAAGCTTTTAGCGCTCATTTAATCCCTGTTAAGTTGCTACTTTTGTTTAATAAAACTTGTGCTTTCATTGCTGGTTGTGCACAAAGTGTAACACATGTAGCTCACGACATCTGTTGTTGTAGTAGTTAAAGAGCATATGGCAGGTTACATTTTTTTTTGGATAAACACTCAATATGGTCTGAGAGTGGTAGTAGAATAAGACAATCACTGATTTTTTTAATTATTCGTGACAAAAGGGCACAAATTTAGAGGATGAAGTAGCTATTTTCAGTGACGATAAATTCCATATAATGTAGATACGGTTTATTTTATTTTGAAAGTCACTGCATGTTTCAATGTGGTTTCAGTGCACAACTCCCTGTACAATCTGCTCTGTCATTATGGAACCAGATTTGAGTGTTTTACATTGCAGACAAAAATACGACCTTGAAAGATATTATCAAACTTAACTTTATCATAACTCCTCTTGTTTTCAGGTCCTTCTTTTTCTTTCTCACTGATCAGAATGTTGCTCTCAGTGTTACCTTCTTCATTTGCACTGCCTTAGTTTTTGCTCACGATTCTGACACAAACCTCTGAAGTGGGTGGGCTTTATGAGAAATGCGTCCTCATTGGTTAATTAGTTTTAAGTGACAGCTTGGCAAGTTACGAAAACTTCCACTTGGATATTAGTGTTACATTGTTCAAGAATACAAGTGTGTATATGCAAACTAGATAGCACAGCACCGATTAATGGACATAGGCCATAATGGAGCTGATGTATAAACCTTTTTTTTTTTTTTTTTTAAATTTAAGGAGTGTGTGAGGATTTTCTAAGTGATCTTGAAAAAGTCTTATATCTAGATACTTATCAAAACCCACAATTTATAGTGATATTATCAATGCTAAAATAGGTTATTTCTAAATGCTGATTCCAAGCTTCCTGATTGTGTCGTACCTACTCATGTGTGTCTGTGTCAGGCTGCATGCTGCTCTCTGCCAATGATAAATGTAACTGCTAATACGCTGTTAGTCCATTATTACCTAATATAAGGCTATAATATGGCGTTCTAAAGTTGTGTAAGATACTTTTTTGGGGAAATATAGATAAATGCTCCTGTCAATACACACATCCACCCTTTTCTAATAATAGACTATAATGTGGCATTTAACATCACTGTGTTATACCAAAAATCATATTTTGGGTATTATGATAATTTGTGTACATGTATAGTATATATCCTGTGTATATCAATGTTGTTATTTTATGTATCAGCCGATATGTGGGATATCAGCTCTCTTTTGCCCCAAGTATCGGTGTCTGCATTGGCTCCAAAAATCCCATATTGATCAGGCTCTAATGCAAAGATATAGCAATGGAAAAACTTTCTATGAAAAACCATCTATGCAGTTGAATTTTGGTGCAATTAATAGACTTGGAAACTCTTAAAACGATCTGCAGAACATGACTCCATCTTGGTGTATTTTTTTCCATTGTGTGAGTAAATTCATTGTAGTTGCATAATCTAAAAGAAGAGAAAAAGAGAAGGAGACACCCTTTATTTATCCCTGGTAGGAAATATCACTCTGGTATTCAACATGCTACACACACACATAAGCTGGAGTACACACACATGCACATATAGGATCATATGGACACACATCACTGGAGTCATGTCAGAGCAAAGCTGCCGTGACCTCCCACTCCTTCACCACATTTATACAACTTTTCACCATTTTTCCGAAACTGTATCGACCAAACAGTCCAACAAATTACTCGAGAAATAACTAATAACAAGAACCATTTCTGCCTATTCATCCCAGAGTGACATTTTATGGATGGTTGAAAGATGGTTCAGGAAAGCCAGGTGGGAAATAAGAGTCGGAAAATGAAGCATGACATCAGAGACTTTACTACATCAGCCCTCAGATATCTCTGCAAAACAGTCGATTCATCTTTTATAAGCCACTCTCAAATGACGGTGGTGAATATTCAGACGCGGTGGTATGTTCTTAATCGGTGCTCCGTATTTCTGCCAATTAAGTCTAGTCGGGTCAAACTGGGGTCTCTGACTCATGGGCGGTGATTTACGCTTAAGTTTGGCGGCAAAAAGAAATAATCGATCTCTTGCGGGTCGTCAAGAAAACTGATTAAAGACCTCGCAGACACACAGGAGGACAAGTGGAGTGTAAAAGAGGGATTCACTGATATTAAAAAGTATCCCAGTGCCTCCTGCACAATTAGCTCCATATTTCTTAGTACTCCTGATAGATCAAGATTGATTATCTGATATTAAAAATGCTCAGCACCAAGCTGCGGTTTGCTTGAAAAAGGAAAAGTAAGCACAGGAGACAGATCTGCGGCTCCAGAGACGGATTAAAAGTCGGGGATCGTCCTGCAGCTGTCTAATGAGTTTGTGATGGCCGCAGGGGAGAGGAGGTGGAGGAGACGGAGAGGATTTAATAAGACCACCAGCAGAGACGCACAGAGAGATGAAGAGCAGTCGGCTAGGACTGCGCTTCACCTCCTGAACCTCGTTATGGAAATAAGCTACATTTCTGATTGCTTTGCTTTACTCTGTGTGTGTGTGTGTGTGTTTGTCCCTGCATCCAGGTTTGTGTATGAGTGTGTAGGTGTCTGCAGAAGTGAAGTTTCAACTCTGCGTTTGTGGTCCTCTGAAGTACGCTTAATGTCAGGGTTTTATAGTTTGATGCAAATAAATGAGTCATCGGCGTAGCGAAGGAGCAGAAATGGCGTCTTTTAAAGTTTAACGAGTCTCATTTGGCTTGTTAACTTTGTAATTTCGTAAATGTAAGTGTTATCCAGCTTTACTTCAGAGTAGGACTTTGACTCTGCTTTAAAAAAGTCAGGCTGTGCTTTTCATGGTTTTAAGTTTTGTACTGAAAGCCTTTTTGATGACTGATTGATTGAGTCACCTCTCTTCTTCTTGGATACATCTTTTGGATGAAGACTCAAGGTTTTATGGTCCTCACATCATAAACTGTAATGTTTCTTAAACTCTGACTTGACCTTCATCATTGGGGGCTCATTTTTACTTCAACAGCTGTAAGAATTCTCCTCTCAGAAACGTTTGCTCTTCTGTTGATTCTAGTGTTCCCTGTGGACAAAGCAGTGCCTCATTTACTGAAATTTTGTCCACTCCAAAACTTTGTCATTTTTTTGCATGAACATTAAATTGTAAATGGCTTTAACCTTCTTCTCACAACTGTTACTGCAAATGTGTTTTCATGTGTATCAGGGTGAAACACTGTGAAACGTTGTCTTGTAAATGGGGCCTTAAGCAAGTAGTTAAATATCTGTACTACTTTCACTTTTTTTAACAGATAAACAGTGTCTTCTTCAGCTACCAGCTACTTAACATAACAAACCCAAAGTACTAACATTTGTGTCCAAACGTGAAAGAGCTCCAGCACTTTCCTCTCCACAGCTCTCTCTCCTTTCTTGTTCCAGATAATCAGTCAGTCAGTCAGTCAGTTAACCTTTGACCTCACCCTCAGAAGTCAGGCGGTTCAACGTCTGGGTTAAAGGGTCACGACCCGGAGTGATCCCTGACGACTGTTCACACAGAAAACTTTGTGTCCTGCATTATGCTGCGACATGTTTCCCCTTGTAAACACGAGCGGCTGTGAAAAGTCATCAAACGGAGGTGAAACATGTTCTCTTTGTCCGCTCCAGCAGAGGAGCAGGGGGGTTTGATTCAGAGTCTGTTTTGTTAAGAACTTCATGTTAAACCACAGTTGTGTCTCAGGCTGTAATAAAACACAGTATTGCAGAAGAGCTCTGTGTTGCAAAGTGTTCACTGACGATGCTTTATCGTCACTTTCTTTCTTTAGGCTACTGTTGTGGTTTGAGAACAAGTTTTCCGCCTTGTTGCTTAACTTTCTTTCTTCGTTTTCGGTTCATCCACCACTCCCTCTCTCTCTCTCTCTCTCAGTCCTGCCTCTGGGCTCAGAGCTGTATATAGGAAAGGGAAAACCCCCGTGGTCTCTGAGGAAAACTGCATGGCTCTGCTCTGACGTCGTACGAGTTAATTAAAAACAGACTTACAGTTCTCTGAAGAACTGCACGAGATGAATGAGCCCTGTGGAGAGATTTTTCTCCTTCCTTTCCCCTGCTCTGCCTTTTTTCTTTACATTTCACCTCCTTTCTTTTGGAAACAGAGAATTATTTGCGGCTTTGTTTGCAAGCTTATCTACTGGTTACATAATGTGAGATGTGAGGAAGAGTCTTGAACGTGGGACTTGTTGACATTTGGTCTCTTGCTCTTTAAAGTAGCATCAGTCACATGTACCTGCAGTAACATTTTCCTCCTTTGTGGTTTGAGATGAGTAGAATAAAAACGGAGCTGATATTTTCTTCTTTGCCGCTCTGTAGTCACCAACCTCTGCTGACTCATTCTGCTCCGACTTTGTTTATCGCCGTTTTCTGTCCGAGGATTATGGGATTTGCTTTTTCTCAATGGACCTGATGATACATAACAAAGGCAGCAGCAGGATCAGAGCTTTAAATGTGAGGAACCATGTGATGAAAGGCATCAGTGCCATCAGGCTTTATGTTTGTGACACGCCCTCTTCTTCCTGCATCAACATCTCTGCTTTCATGTCTGATGGAGAATTGTCCTCGTTCTTAAAGCCTCCTCTGGGAAATGACAGAGTGAATTTTAATAGGAGCCCTTTTTTTGTGTGTGTTGCATGAAAGACAAAAAGTCTTTGTGTTCGTGTTGGCTTGAAACAGTTTGCCAGCGGCTGACACACACACGTTATTGTTCAGTTTGTGGCATGAAGGTTTGCTTTTTTTTTTTACCATCAAAGACGAGGACTTTTTGGGCTTTTTCAGCGATCTGCAGCAATTTTCTCCCTGCAAACCAATCACACTGGGATTCTTATCGGTTTCCAAGTGTCTCTATTGAAATAATCGACCAAGACTTTTAAAAAATAGACTCATTATCTGTTCAGAAAGAAGAAAGAGATCAATTCTCAGTGCACAAATATTCTGTTTTCACGTCGCTCAGGAAAGAAACTACTGAGCCAATTCTTTAACATGCAAACTAAATGAATATCATCCAAAATTGCTGTTCCCATGCAGGTAATTTCCTTCGTACAACTAAACAACATTTGGTGTCCAAGTTTTTCAGCATGTTTGAAGTTGTTTTGACCAGATTATTTGGGCTTCTTATGTTTCTATTTTTATAGTTTATGATATGAACTGGTGAAAGACCATTTGCAAAGGTACATAGTTCCTCATACATTTCTAAATAGGCTCATAAAACCTGTGTAATATCCCATCTGGCCTAATCTGAAAATGCATTAGTTGAGATACAATAAACTTCAGACTTTTCATACATATGCCATCACTCACGTAATAAAATCAAATTCAAGTTATTGTAATATACTGTAATATATTGTAATAGTAGCGAGTGTTGAAATACAAAATTTAGAAAACAAAAACATATTTGGTTTTTAAAGAGGGCTGCCACATTTTCCAAAACTTTCAATTGACTTTGACAAAGCAGAAAGACCAATTTAAAAGTCAAATTCTACTAAAGATTGGCTTTTTAGCATTATGGTAAACAGGCCCCAAGTGGACACTGAAGGGACTGCAGGTTTTTGTATTTTTTACTTATTGTTGTTTCTTATTGTCTCATTGTTCTTTTTTTATTGTTTGGGTCTTTTTATGTTCTAAACCAGAAAATATGGCAAAGAGTAGAGCAGGACCAAAGAGGACAATGATATGCTGGAAATTTTTAAGACTCAAAAAACAAGGCAACTGGACTCTGTAGAGTTTTGGAAGATGTTTCTCCTCTTATCCAAGAAGCTGCTTTAGAACAACCCTGACCTGGACGAATGAGAATCTACATAGAGCCACCCAACATTAAAAGCTACCTTTGTCCTGGAACTGCAGTTTTTTTGCTTTTCAGCTCTGACTTTGTTTTTCTGAAAAACATCAGCGTTTGTCTATTGATAAATACAAAAATTGTTAACTGCAGTTCCTCATGTGGCCACTGGAGGCATCCTCCAAAAGCCCAAAGCTTATCCATTAGTCTCTATCATAGACTGTGTAAAGCATGGATGTAGTCTCTGTTTTGAAGCAAAACGGCGGGCGCGGCGATACTGGAATTGGGACGAGTGCCCAAACTCACAGCGATTGGGCGCCCGTCAGTCACGTGATCTGAGCTGTGGCTCTGATTGGACAAGCTCTCGATCTTAATATCTTCCAAACGGCCGAGTTAGAAAAAATTTCACCCCCCTCACAGTGTGTGCCGTTAGTGAGAAAAGGGATCCAGACGGGAGACAGAGTCTGTACCAGACTGTAAATACGCTAATTTCGGCTCTGAAAACAGTCTTTATTGTGTTCATTTGTATGTGACCTCCAGTACTTCCGGAGCCAGCCTCAAGTGGTCACTCGAGGAACTACAGCTTTATAGCACTTCTGTGTTGTCTCATTTTTTCAGACCGGAGGTTGCCGCTTGGTCTCAATTTAAACAATGAAACATGTTTGCAGCCTGGAACTGAAACAGTTTTGGTCTCTGTCTTATTTCTTCAGCTCAGACAACTGACAGGAAGTGAGTTTCTAATTACTTATTCATTCCTAAAGATATTGCTGCAACCGTATGCAGAATCTGGCATAAAAAGAGAAGCAAAGAGAGAAGTTAGAAGTAAGAATGTGACATTGTTCTAAGTATAGTGACTGAAACTTTGGACTTCACCCCAATCGGTGACATCACCATGTTTTATCCAGTCTATGATTAGTTATCAGTGTTCAATAACTTACTCTCTCTGGGTTCAAATGTGTAGAAAACTCTCCTCGTTATAAATGTTTGGTTATAGCTGGAGCTCAGACAGATTTAAGAAGATGGGACTTCTTTTGGAGCAGTAAACCTTCCTGCCGCATGTAAATGTAAAAGTCCATAAATGCAGGAATCCTTCCAGAAACCGAAATAAAATCTGGTCCACTCCGGTCATTGCAGGATAAAAGCCTGTCACCGAGGTTTACAGAGCAAGTAATGGTCCCTGTGTGTCCCTGATTTGTCTTATGAGTGGATCAAACTGTGTTTAGTGACAGCAGAAGACCTTGTAAACCCACTATAAAACATAAAAGGTCTGAGTGGAGTGCGTATAAATGTCAGTTAGATTAAATGTGAGGAGAAGTTACAGAAACTCAACTTCTGAGGGGACGTCCGAGTCATTCTGTGTGATGTGAGCACAACGTCCATTTCAGCGCCTTTTCCTTTAAGTTTTGATATCAGGGTGGAAAAATAAGCTTCCCTTCCTCTCTTTCTCTCTTTTTCTGTCAGCTGACTTTTTGTACTTCCCTTGTGGCTGACCCCTGAGTGAAACTCCTCTGTGGTAAATAGCTGCTTGTGGTCACGGAGGACTGTTGATCAATGTGCTGGTATTTAGAGGAGACTTTTTCTGCAGCGTGGTTTAGAAGAGTTGTTTCTCCTTCCTAACTGATGCTTTATTGCAGCTTTTTAATCAGCTGCGTCCTTTCTTTTCTTTTCCTTTACAGGAACACAGAGGCTTATATTCTCACCCTTTGACTCATCATCTACAGTGCATTATTTATGAAGACACTAAAAATAGATCAAAACTCTGCCTTTGCATTGTTTTTCTCCTGATGAGACAAATAGCCTGTGTGACTCACCGCAGATGGTCAGAAGAGAGTCTGTAAGGAAATCAACACTATAGTTATTAGTCACTCATTTCCAGTTTGAATGCAGTAGTCACTATCTTATCTCAGGTGGAAAAACTGGCCTATTTTGCTTGTTTTTTGCAGTTTTTACAGCGGTTGATGACTCTTTCTGGTTGGCTACACACTCCACAAGTTTTACATATTGAAAAACAATGAGAGTCTGCACATTAAAAGAGAGTTCTGACTCACTTTTATCATCACAATCCTCTGCGTTCACACATGACATGATTCCTCAAGGCTTTTGGAAAAAGGTTTCCACCAACACGAGATCTCACAGAATCTCATGTGATGAAACGTGACTTTTAGGAGATAAACAAGCAAATGTCATGGGCAAGAATGTGGGCGAATATTTTCCTTATCTGGTCTTACTTTCTGTCTTCCACTTGGTCTGCTCCTCTCATATCTTGGTTGTGTTTCCATGACACCTAGAATTTAAAAAATCTAAACATCATTAAAGGACACACCAAAATTTCGGAAGACATCTCAAGCTCCAATAGAAGGTTTTTGCTCTCACAAAGACGAACTAGAAGAAAGCTGCTGCTAGAATCTTGTCCTCGAAAGTCCAACTTGTGACACCGTGTGAGTTATTAAAAGTTTAGTATTCCTTGCCCTGTTCTCGCCCAGAAATCTCTGATCTAACTCCTCCAGCCTGGGTCGATGTGGTCACAATATCCTGGCTCCTGATAGGATCTGGTATCTGAGTTGCATATCGTTGCCCCTCATCCCTCTTTGTCCTCCTTACTATCTTGAGCTCATAATGAAAAACACCAGCCACTGTTAACAAAAGCACCTTCTGTTACAGTGTGATACAACTCATTACCAAACTTAAACAGAGTGTGTGTGTAACGTTTGAGCTTTTAGAGCTTCTGTAGAAGTGTAAAAAGGAAAGTGGGTCATAGTGTCAGATTCCACAGCATTGTATGACAGCTGACAGTTTGTGTCTGGAAGGCTCCGTGTATTCGTATCCTGTGCACATGTTCACATATCTGGGCGACGGGAGAGTTTGAGCTCACAAACATTGTAGATTTGAGATGAAAGGAAAACTTGCCAAAATTCATTGAAAAAAAAAAATCTGAGTTTCTCTTTCTGTACATGAGTTTTAAGAGAGTTGACAGGCTAACACTGGCTTTGTTTACATCATGTCTGAACGTGTCAGAGGGGCCAAAAACGAAAACTTGTCATGTTGGTTTTCAGATATTTTTACGCAACACTTTGAGCAAAACAAAAAATGTCACGAGCCCTTTGCTGTTTGGCCTCATGTGTTTATTAGTTTTATACATCCTAAACAAATGCCATCTTTGAGCCTGATAGTGTGAATGTGTGTTGTTTTTGACGCCAAAACACCGGTTTATCTCTGCTGTCTTCATGCCT
This sequence comes from Thalassoma bifasciatum, assembly GCA_008086565.1. NCBI lineage: Eukaryota > Metazoa > Chordata > Actinopteri > Labriformes > Labridae > Thalassoma > Thalassoma bifasciatum. Next base: position 69,311 of record RPOG01001541.1, read on the forward strand.
GAGACGCTAAAGCCGTTTCGGGCTTCGTCACTAACACTTGTCTCCTTTCAAGTGTCAACAAATCCACCTGCAGAGCAAAGCAAAGGTTAAATATCCTCTATACTAACAGGCTAACAGCATAATTATACCCCTTTTCCACCAGTGCTTGTTCTTCCCAAGAACTGGTTTTGTTTTCCATCTGAAAGGAGCCAAGTTGGAGCCATATCATTGCGCCACCATTAAACATCAGTACGTTGCTGTGTGCATAAGTGTCTCAGTGTTTCACCTCATTTTACAGCCTGTTTACAGTGCTATTGTCTTTATTTAGTTTGCCTTGTGAGCACTTTAAAAGGTAGAGATTATTTCCTGCGTTTATTGTAGTGGTTGTGACATTATTTTTCCCGACTGTCCACTATGCGGCGTGTGCTCGTGTGTGTATGCATGTCCTCAAACATGTTTGTGTCTGTGTGCATTGGGGTGGAACTCTGCCATAACTATGAGACAGATATGATCATGTACTTTTTGTGTGTTGGATAAAAGAGTAAGTTCCTAAACCTTAAATTTATTCAACTTTCATCTTATATTTGCAGGAATTATGAAAAAAAAACCTTACAAGAATCACCTTCAAATTGATGAACTAGAGGAATATTCAAGCATAATGTACTAACTGAAATCACAGATGTGCTGTTTTATGCTCTGAGTGTATCTCACATTAATGATGGTGTAGATATAACTGCTGGAACCAGATGTTAACCAGACTTTTAAGCAGATTCCTGCTCGTAGATAATTAATTATAATGTAATTCAGGTCTGTTGGCTACTTATGGATTTCAGGATTGCAATACTGCTGATGTTTAAACTCTTATACTCTCTGCATGAAGTGTTACAAACTCTTTCACGAAACTTACAGAGAGAAAATGTCTCTGAATTTCCCAAAGCCGCTGCCTCATTTTTCCAATTCTCACATGAAATCATGTTTAGATGAATGCCTGAAACTGACATTTTTGCAGCCAACAAGAGGCTGCACACTTGGCTTCAGAAATTTACAATCTTTGCTGAGTGTGTGTGTGTGTGTGTGTGTGTGTGTGTGTGTGTGTGTGTGTGTGTGTGTGTTCAGTCTTTGCTGAGCCAGGTTGAGCTGCTGCTCTCTGAGCTCTTCAAAGGCTGCCATAAAACCTCTGGATCTTAATCGGATGCTGTTCAGACTCTCGCATTGTAATTATGTCCCGAAGAATTCTTGTAGATGAGGAAGCCAAGTGTGTGTGTGTGTGTGTGTATATGTTTGATCATGTGTGTTGGGGGGGGGTCACTTGTGTGAATGGTTGATGTCTCTTAGGGGGTGTCATAAGCTGCGTGTTCAATCACGTTAACATTGTTTCAGACTGGAGATGTTTGTGTGTGATATTTATACAGATGTGTGTGTATGTGTGTGGTGTGTGTATGTGTGAGTGTGTGTGTGTGTGTGTGTGTGTGCAACTCATCCCCTCCATGCTCTTCTCACCAAGTTTCTTTGGTCTCAATTGGATGTGAAAGGAAATCCCATGTCTGCAAGGCTTCCACTGCAGGCAGAGACCTGTGTGTGTGCATCCATTTGTGTGTGTGTGTGTGTGTGTGTGTGTGTGTGTGTAAAGCCTTTACCATGCCACAGTGGATTAACCACTCACTCTGAGGCTGTGCAGGAGAGATTCAAACACAGAGAGAGAGAGAGAAAGAGAGACACACACACACACACACACACACACACACGGAGGATGAGAGGAAGAGTTTAAGATTGATTAGAAGCAGCTTTTTTAAATTCCCAAACACAACATGTCTCACTTCAAGAGGGGAAGAAATTACCACCAGCGTTAATTAATCCTCTATTCAAAAAAACTTTGGATGATGTGTGTGTTGCTCTCTCGACTGTCACACTCCTGCATTAATGTGGTTTAAGATAAGACGATCCCTTTGGAAACAGTGGTAAGCAGAAAACAAAGGCTTTTTTATGAATAATGAAAGATGGTTGGCTTATTAATTTGAGCGCTGTTAATAGCCGATTACTTCAGGAAACTTTTCTCTGGATTGTGTTGAGGAGCAGTTACAAAACACCTGCAGTATACCTCAGAGCGTGAGAATGAATCTAAAACACAGACACGCAAAAGCGTTTTTTTGCTGCGTCACTGTGGCGGGAAGCTTGACAAGTTTACCCAGACTTCCCTCATCTCTGCAACATTTTCCAGCTCCTCCTCTGGGACTTTGAGACGTTCACAGGCATGATGGGATGTGTGATCCTTCCAGTGAGCGCCACCCCAACCCTGAGGTCTCCTCCCATTTGGAAAACCTTGAGAACAAGAGTGTCCAAAGTTTTTTTGAATGAGGCCCACCATGAAAGTAACACATAAATCTCTATTACAGCCATTCTCATTACACACTGATGAATCAAACCTCACCTGTTTCTTGATACCAGATGATGAAAATCAGTTAACTCTGGTTCTAACCAAGGAAAATGTTCTCCTTTAGGAGGCGATATGGGGACAAAATTATATGAGGATTGTTTTTCATGAGGTCTCAAAGTCTATTTCAACACCAGTTGTAGAAACTGTAGTCCCTCAAAGTCTTGTCGTCATTGTTGCTAAAAGACTAGAAGTGTCAGTACAAGTCATCACTAAAATTCACCGCTAGAATTTTTTGCATGCATTCTTTTGTGTTAATAGTTGTCAATAATATTCTATATGCAAAATTTTTATTATTTTTATTGTTTTTTTCCTTGTTATGCCTTACTATTACCTGTACAAGAGAGCACGGTATACCAAAGCAAATTCCTTGTACGTCCATTCCATGTATGTTCATACCTGGTGCTTAAAGTTGATTTTGATTCTGATTGCTAGAATTTGCGACTAGAATTTGTCGTCAAAAGTCGACACTAGAAGTTTTCATAGTCGTCGTTGCTGCTCGAAGGCTAAAAGTTAAGCAGAATTCATTTCTAGAATTTGTTTCTACAAGTTGTCGCTGTTGTTGTTCTTGTCGTTGTTGCTAAGAGGCTAAAAGTTGTTGCTAGAAATTGTTTCTCGAAGTCATCACAAGAAGTTTTCACTGCAAGTTGACTCTTGAAACCCTTGTCACGAGAAGCCGTTGCTTCATCTTTGTGTTATTGTCGTTATAAGTCTTCGTCATCACTAGGAAGTTAGGGGTTGTGACCAGACCCTAGAAATATGACATCATCACAAGAGGCAGCAAAGTTGTTGTCACCAGAAGTTGTCCAGAAGTGGTAGCTACATGATCCGTTTGCATGTGATGTTATCGACGCTGTAAAAAAAAAAGGAAGGAATAATGTCATAGAAAAAAGTGAATAGAAACAGAGTAAATATGTCTAGAACTTAGAATTAAAACCCTCCTTCTTTATCTGTGCTTCTTTGTACTGTGTTGGCAATGGGGACTTGTCCACCTGTGAGTGGTGTTCAGCTGCTTGTTAAGAGGAGTAAGATTGACAAGTGCTTCCACGTCAAAGTCCCCAGACTCAAGAAAAAGTTGCTAAATTTGTTGTTTCTATGCAAAGGAGTCAATAAAGGGGTTTGAAAACTCACTAAATAGAGAGACAAAGCTACTAAGATTTGCCATTGTATAGTTTAAATCTCATTTTGTGCCCTGAAACGACCCATGACTAGATAAAGTTTGGTTCAGTTGGTTTTGTCCCAGTTTTCCTCCTCTGAAGGGAGACATCCTGATCAAATCAACTCCTCGACTCCTGGGCTCCTTTTAGTTTGAGGAAGCAGCGGCTCTGCTCTGAGCCTCCTCTGGATGTCCCAGCTCTTGACTTTATCTCTAAAGCCAAGCCTCAGTGGGGGAAACTCGCCCTAACAGGTGAGGATTGGAAGTTAAAAATCGAAAGCTTTGCCTCCGGGCTCACCATTAACCCACAACCGTCACCCTGGAACACAACCCCGAGATACTTGAACTGTTTTATTCAGGGCAGAGACTTTCTCCCCACCCTGAGGGAGCAATCCACCACATCCCAGCAGAAAAAGAGAGAGAGAGCGAGAGCTTTGGACTTATCTCACTCTGCTGGAAACTTCTCTAAGTCCTTCTGGACACTCTAACCTGACGAAGCAAATACAACTACATCATCTGCAAACAGCTGCATAGTGTCGTTCTTCTTAAAGGCTCCTTTAAATGAGTTTTTAATACTTAGAGGAGAAATTTGACAGTGTCAGAAACAGCAGCTATGATTTACGCTCTTAAAAATAAACCCTCTCAAATCCGAGAGTTCCTGCTAAAAAAAACATGATTGACAAAGTGTCAATCATTCGCCGTGTAAGACACTCAGAAGGATATCTGTCTCCTGCAGAATTTACACTCTGCTCTGCCAAACCACATTGGAAAGAAAAAGCTGAAAGCACCAATAAGAGAAGCCTGAAAGATCACTTTTCCTTCCTGCTTTCACGGGTGTTCTGATACGCTCTGATAATGACTGGTGTTAATTTTAGATCTCGTATTGGTGAACCAGTCTAACCAGTTCAGCAGAGTTGGTGTTGTTACTGTATGATCCGTGCTCAAACATGAGCTCAGCACACAATGCTGTTTCATGATGTTTCATCATTAGTTGCACATTGTGATGCTGTTCTTACCTCAACCTGGCAGCTCCCTCCTGCTCGCTGAAGCAGCGGCTCCGTGCGAGTCATTAAAGACGAGAGAGAGAGAGAGACAGAAAGAAGAGAGAGAGAGAGAGAGCTTGAGCCGGCTGCACCGCCCCGCTCTCATTGCTGGCATTTCTCAGATAAGAAGCAGCCAGAAAACGCTGATTTACAAGGCCTCTCTCCTCCCTCTGTAGCTCTGTGTGCGCGCGAGTGTGTTAAGCTTTGATTTAAAAGACTCAAAGTGTAATAAACCATCATGAAATACACCTCCTGCAAAAACATATCAACCTGCAAATCACATCACAGCGTCTGACGCTTGTTCTCCATCTGTCATCCAGCAGAGGAGCTTCAGTTTGCACGTGTTGAGCCCAAATCTCCTCTTTTTCTCCCCTGGATTGTATTGTATTTCTCCTCCACTGTTCTCTCAGCTTATTGGGTGTTTACTCCCTCCCATTCCTTCACACTCTCTGTCTTTTCCCCCCCGTTTTCTCAGCAGCAGTCATTTGATACAGGCGTCGATATTAGATGGGAGGGGAATTCCAAGAATGCAGGCGTTAACTCCTTCTCTTATTGGATTTTCAGCCACCAGGGCTTTTCTAGATACCCAAGGTAACAGAGTAACGTAATACCGAGCTGGAGAGTGTTCATTTCTCTGACCTCCTCTGATTGAAAGTCTAAACCAGTGGAGCTGTAAGGGCGTGTGAGGCCGTTGTGTAACACAGCATCCCAAAATTTGGCTTTAATTTTCTTTTTACATGTGACTGTTTTTGTGATAATTTCGATAATTCCAGCAAGTTTTCTGATACTAAAGGCTAATAACTGAAAACTTAAGAGATTCCAGTTTGTGCCAGAAACAGTTAGCAGTGTTATTACAATTTACCATTATTGGATGTATTACATATGGCCATTTGAAAAATATTACTTGTTCTGTTTAAGAATATGGCACACAAAAATAGATCATAGTCTTCTCTTTTTGCACTATAATACAGAATTTTATGAATCTTAGCTTGCATCTCCAGCTCCAATTTCAACTTTTTTGAAGTATGCAACCAAAAGAATAATCTATATGCATAACCTAAATATATTAAAACCCGATAACGGAAACACCAAAGTTAAAAAAAAAGTTTTTATGCTCTCATGAAGTGGTTTTATCAGAAGTTTCCACATTGAAGTTTAAGGCAAATGTGCAATGGAAACATCTTTTTGGCAAAAACACATAATCAGATGTGGTTTTTCTGTGTTTTTTGGTATCCATGGTTACCACTGGTTGCAGTTCCTCCTTCCGTCTTCCACATTTCACAAATTGAATCTAGATTTCACTGAAGTTGTGTGCAATTCTGCCGTAATGGAAAAACCAGCAAGGCGCAGTTGTACTTCATCAAAACTCCAGAAATATCACTTTTGTTTTGAAGAAAAGTGTCATGGAAACACAGCAATTGAAAGAAAAGCTCATTTATTTTAAAAACTAACAAACAGCAGCTCAGCTCGCAGCCCCTCAAAGCTTAGCTAAGGTGTGCGAGACAGAAACAGCTTTTTTTGTCTTATTTAATGATTTGGTAAACCTTCTTTCAAGATAAAGATGCATGGAAGAAAGGTCAGCTTTAATTTTGAACCATTTGAAGTGATAAAACTGGAAGAATTCTCCCCTGAAAACAGGTGTTTAGAAAACTAGCGAGTTGCAGCTCAGCTAGCAGCCCCCAAATTTCAGTGAAACTACTTTGTGCAGTAACAGACTTTAGGCTTTATTTCAATCATTTATTTACTTATATACTTTGTATACTGAAACATAAAAAAACTTATTAAATAATAGAACAAGCTATATAGTAAGGAACTGGCTTTCAGCTCAGCTTGCAGACCACAAAGCCCAGAAAAAGTGTGCTTTAGATAAAATGACTTGATCGTAAAACCACTTTTTTTTTTTCGTGTTTCAGCAGGTTTTAACATCTAGGTTGAATTTTTTTGGGAAATTTGGACACCTTTGGTTGATTTTACTAAAGTTTAAAAGCTTTTTGAGTTTTAAAACCAAAGGAATCCTGAAGGTAATCATAAGGTCAATCAAAAGGGAAATGAATAGACTTTCCAACGGAATAAGATTTACTGCCAAGCAGCATTGTTAGGACAAAATTAAGGTCATACTTTTATAAATAAGTCCTGATTTGGGTTGTAGCCTATGTGTTAAGATTGTTTTATCTTTCCCTCACAAGATGATTTGATCAGAATCATAAGAGTTTACCATTAATGGAAAAACGGCTGGAAAATCTACCAATAGTGGACTTTTATGGATATCCATTATTCGTTATTCTTGCTTTATAAGGGAACTCTCTGGTAGCTCAGCTCACAGCCTCTTCTCGACAAGGTGAAAAGGAGCAGTTTCTCAATGAAAATCAGTTGAAAACATCATCCACTGCTTCGTCTTAATGTTTTCATTACTGTCTGTTATCTCTCTGTCTCAAAGCTTTGGTTCAGTTTGGCTTTGTTTGATAAGAAAAGTCTGAAAATTAGAGAAGCATTGCTCCAAAAAAAGAACAGTAAATATTTAATTCTCCTTTTCTGTGTACGGTCTCCAAAGAAAATAAATCACTGTCACAGTTTGTTTCTCCTTGAGTCTGAATCGTTCTTTGATTCCTGTCTAGATGAACATATGGGGGTCTTTAGGGAACGCAACGAAAATGTACAAACAGCCTCGCTTTTCAAAATATACGCTTCGCAAATGAAACTTGAGAGATCCAGGAGATAATGAGATATAGAAACATGCACGCCGCTTCTTCTGAATTTATTGAGTTACGGCTTTATTATGTCCCAAGGACGTTGTGCGGTGTGGTGCAGACGGTTGTGTTTACAGCTGGATAGATGCTGGATCGATCGGCAGATGGTTGGGTGGATGCTTAATATCCACTTAATTAAAGAGTGAATATGTTAAAAACCTTCCAACTATCTCTCATTTCCCCCCTAATAAGTGACTTCACTCTAAAAGGAGCCAAATGTCCCTCTCTTGGTAGGAGGGGGGAGTGCAAAGTCTGACCAGGACTTAGATTTACACTGAAGGCTCATATCTGATGGAATAACTGATGATTAATTCTTGCTTGTTCATCGATTCTGCATCTATTTACCTGTATGACATCATCAAAGCCGACAATAAGCTGCCAACAAAGCCTGTTCTCAAGCACAGGAGCCCTGAAGTAGAAAACCTGATTCCCAAGTCATTTGCATAATATTGAAACCAAGTACTTAATCAAAAATAGCACAAACTAAACATAACTGTAAAGTGATAAATGTAGTTTTTTGAGGCATTTTGGTGTCATTAAAAGTTGAAATAGTTCCCTTGATTTGAGAGTTTTTCCTTTTTGATGTCATAGCAAGCTGTACATTATGTACATTTTATGTTTTGTAGCTTTATATTTCCGTATTCGTCTCATACTTTTTTATGTGCATTGCATAACTTCTCGTTCTGTACAATTCAAGTTGTTGCAAGTTGTTTTATTTCTCGTTAATTGTTTGGCACCAATGCACCAAGTCAGAAACCTTGTATGTTGAAATGTTCTTGGCAATAAATTCTGATTCTGGTACTGATTTTTATGGAACATTAAAATAGTGTCAAATACAAAAAAATATGGTTCAGTATTCTTTTTATCATTATAATTATAATGAGGAAAAAGAGGTCAGAATCATTTAAACTGAGAATTCCAGCTTTAATCTCCGAATCCTGACTTTAATTTCAGGATTCTTACTTTAAACAGAAAATTCTGACTTTTCTACTCATAATAATGGAAAAAATATATCCATTGGAGCTTATTATTTTGATTTTTTTAATTTTTTCAACCGGTGACCATTAGCCTCTTCAGGTTCTGATTCTGAATATCCAAAATTTCCTCAATGTTTCAGCCTTGACGTACAGCTCTGCAACAGGTCAAACTGTCTGCAGTTGTAGAAGCTTACTGAAAATCTAGAACTGATGCAAAAAGCAGAAACTTACAGGGGTAAAAAAAAAAGGCAACAGAGCTGAATTAACAGCAAAAGACATGATAATAGAAGTGTATGCTTTCTAATATTCCTGTAAGGGGCTCTAATGATGATACATACTGTCTGCAACTCAGTTTCTCAATTGCCACCTGAATCCAAAAGAACTCTGAGGGATATGTCCTTGACTGCACCATATGGGCACCGTTTAGTGTGAGAGTAGCTTAAAGGTTGTGTGTGAAATCTTGGTGATCAAACCCAAAGCTCCAGACAAAGAGTAAAATATACACATGCAGATCTGATCCTGTCCTGGATTATCTCTCGTCTGTTCCTCAGTGTTTCCATCAACCTTTGTGTTGAAGTTTCCTCTGAATTCAGCTAACTTCAGTTTCAATTTATGAGCAGAAACGTTAGAAGCATATTAAAAACCCTTCAGCATGTACTTGTTTGGAAAAATTGGCTGTGCACTCGTGGGACTGGGATCAACCGTGACCTCCGTGAAACAGCTCAATCTGCGGCAACTTTGAAGTTTTGAATCTGCGGTTGATCAGCCAGCCAGATGTGTGGACTGACTCATAGATGATTGGTGGTGTAGGTGGTTGATTAGTCCGGCCCAGATTACACAGACCACTAAAGTCTGATTAGGCTGAGTCATTGAAAAAGTTGGCGGCTGAGTGTTGCCTCCATTAAGCGCAATTAGCATATCCCGACTGTTTCGCAGAGCTGCTGTGTGGGAGTCATCTCCTCTGAAGTTGACTCCCTATCTCCTCAGTTTTTAGCCATTTCTCTGCATAATTAACCTTTCTTCAAATGGCAGTTTTGTACCTCATGGCTTCAATTGAGTTAATTTACATGTTTTAACTCTAATTGACCGCTCAGGCTGATGAAACACTTACAGAAAAAACCCATGGGAGAATTCTCGTGAAACTCTCCGAGTTCAGCTGAAAATGCTCTTCTGTGGATTTCACCGCACAGCAAAGCTTTTTAAACTGCTGACCCGCTCGTCTTGGGCTGCGAATGTGTAAAAATATTTAGCTCCAGTGTTAATGAAGTTTCTTTGTACAGTTTTAGACATTAACCTTTTGGGAAATTACCGTAGGTGACAGAATAAGAGGATTTTAAATTAGATTCTCTGACTAAATGAGTAACCTTGAAATCTTAGTTAAGCTGAATATAACCAATACGATTAATAATGAATGTCACTTTTGTGTTTTGTGTAGGAGAGGAGAGAGAGGCGCCACATGTCATTGGAGTTCACTCATCCTCAAATCTGAACAGGTAAGAAGGACTAAGACTTAATGTTTTTTCTTTCTTTCTCTGCTTTCAAACCCTTCAGGAGGTAATGTTTGAATAGCCAGCATGTTCCTATGTTTTATTCATTTTATACTTGATTTATTGCAAACATTAAGTGCTCCAACTTCGATGAATGCTGGATTGATCTGACCTCTTTAATGAGTGTTTTATATGCTGTTTCTTTCTTTCTTTTCTTGAGGACAGAACTGATAAAACTCCAACAAATCTGCATATTGTTTCAGCAAACTTAAAGATATGTTAAAACTAAGTATTGACTTCAATCTGCGTGGGATAAATATTGATATATCAATATTGGCAGTTGATTGACGGCAGAAGAAGCTGACTTCTATTCACTCAGTGGCTGCCATTGCTGTCATACACTGCAAAAACTCAAATCTAAGCAAGTCATTATGTCTTATTTGTAGTAGAAATTGTCCTATTTTTCTTGACTTGAGCCACACTCACCAAACCAGGTCATAAAGATGTCTTATTTCAAGTTCTTTAAGGACAAAAATGAGGTCTGAATTGCTTGCAACAAGTAAAAAAAAATCTACAAATGGGATAAGAAAATGAATTTAGACAGGTGTCTCAATATGAGAAACTTTTTTCTTATCCCATTGGCAGATTTTTTTGACTTATGACATGCATTTCAGACCTCATTTTTGTCTTTAAATAACTTGAAATGTGACAGAAGAAAAAAACAAGTAGAAACTGTTTGGGGTCCAGGAGGTTAAAATCCTTTTAAATGTGGCTGACATTTAAAAAATTACTCTGTATATTTTTATCTTCTGCAATTACACCCCTCAACACACACACACACACAGACACACACACAATTTTTCCCATTTTGGAAATGATTTGGCGGGCCACTTGCAGTACCTTCATGCCTCACCAGGGGGCCGGGGGCCACAGGTTGGGAATCACCGCAATACATGATGGGTTTCAAGATGGATCAGATTGTATTGATATTATAAATAACTGTGAAGCTGGTTATTGATTAGGTTAGTTTGACAGTGGAGGCTTGTCAGTTTTACTCTGATAGTTTAAGTCGGGGATTCCCAACCTTTTCGGGCCATGACCCCATTTTTGACATCCCAAATTTCTGGGGACCCCATGGCATGAATTTAATCTTAACATTTTTTGTCCCATCTTTTTATAATTTGTTGTACATACAGAGTAGCCAGGATTAGTTCACAAAATGACCATTTTATATTTTCTGACCAGGATATAAACTTTATTCTAAGTGAACTTTCAAATTCAAAAAACTTTATTTATCCCGGATATACAATTAAAAGAAAAATCGAGCAATAATCAATGTTAACATGTGTATACAAATGAGGACTGCACTGCAGATTTAGTCTACTGCTTAAAATGCTAAAATATTGAATCCAGGAAAATAAATATTAAACACAAACTGCTTAGATTCAAAATATACTAAAATATTTAACAATAAAAATACCTTAAATACTGGGATACTAGACTACTGAAAATACTTAATAACGACAGGCTAACTACATATTGAAATACTTAAGAGTGAAATACTACACAAAAACAAAACACTACAGATATACTTCATAATACAATGCTGAAAATACTCAAATACTTAATCATTAAATGATTACTAAATACTTAAACTCATAGAATACAGTTTTTTAGTTTTTAAACAAAAATATTTTCATAAGTAATTTTGTTAAATTTTATCTAGACATTTCAGGGGACCCCTTTCGGATTCCAGGCGACCCAACATGGGGTCCCGACCCCAAGGTTGAGAAACGCTGGTTTAAGGAATTACATGCTGAGATGCTAATTACAAGCAAAACTGTCAATAACCAACACCTCACAGGGTTAAAAGGCATAATTTACCTCTTCTACGTAAGCAGATAACTAAAGTAAAGCTTCTGTGTAACTTACTATTTACAGTGAAACTGAGACTCACCAGAAGCATGAACACTCCCTCTAGTTCAGAGTTCACTAAACCCAGAAATGACTGTTTTTGTTTCTCATTACTATCACTGAGTCACAGCAGTATAACTAACTCAGTGATAATCAGATCAGTTAATCAGTCAGGATGATTTTCCAGATTGATGGTGTCATGTTTTTCTCAAATCTCTGACTCTGGTGATCTGTAATCACTCAGACGAAAACAAAGCGGTCTAATTCTTCAAATATCAAACATGTCGGCCTCAGTCGGCGTGCTGTTGCGCTAATGAGTCTTAAAACCTCATGGGTGCTCGGGGGCAGCGTGCTGTTTTATTGATTCGCTCAGACAAAGACGTGATGTTTCTCTTTCTGAAGGCTGTGATATAAAATTCTCTTAAAAGCACTTCATTAAACTGGAGTTGCTGTGTCAACACATAGAGCCAATTATTTCACCTCAGGACACAGAAATACACGACTTATCTGGTGTGAACTCTGCTCTGTGTGTGTGTGAGTGTGTGTGTGTGCGTGTGTGTAGCCACATGAGGCTGATAGGGAACATACAGGAAGGCCAGTCTGATAAAGCCACTGATACAGGAAGTAGTTCAGCTGTAAAAATAAAGGAATGTGCTGATGTTTATCACAAACACTCTTAAGTGCAACGACATGACGGCTATTTATAATCCCACGTTTGGTTTTTATCAAAGCTGTCATGTGTCCTGCTCCTGACCTCAGGGTGTAACCTGAAAGTTTTTAGTGTTTGTTTGAGTCGAGATGAGGAGTTTGAGGAATTCCTGCTGCTACATTGAGGCACCAACCCTAGAAATATAACTCTTGTTATCTAAGCTTTTTACGACGGAATATTAGGGCCACATTAAGAATTGGGTTTTTTGGTTCATATTTTACTACAAGATTAAAGTCAAATTTAATTATTTTACCATGAGAATAAAGTTGAATTACATTATTTTACTCTGACAACAAAGTCAAAATTGATTATTTTACTATGAGAATAAAGGCAAAAATTATTAAACTATGACAATAAAGTGGAAATTATTTTTTTTATTATGAGAATTAAGTCAAATTAAATTATTTTACTATGAGAAAAAAGTCAAAATAATTTTTCAATAATAATGATAATAATAATAATAATAACTTTATTTATAGAGCACCTTTAAAAACAACAGTTCGCAAAGTGCTTTACAGCAAGGACAAAATCAACAAACAAATAAACAAACAATCAACAAACAAACAAGCAGTGAATCAAATAGCGAGCAACAATAAAAATTAATAATCATACAGACCAATCAAAATTACTACTATGAGAATAAAGTTGAAATTATTTAACTTTGAGAATTAAATCAAAACTAAATTATTTCACCATGAGAATACTCAAAATTAATTTTTACTGAGAATAAAGTAAAATTATTTTACTATAAGAATAAAGTAAAATTAAGTTATTTTACTGTGAGAATAAAGTAAAATTAAATTATTTTACTGTGAGAATAAAGTCAAAATTAATTTTTTACTGCAAGAGGTAAAGTAAATAATAAAAAGTAGTAAAATGAATAATAAAATGTTGTAAAATAATTAATTTACACTTTAAACTTGTTGTAAAAATACTCGTAATTAATTTTGACTTCTCGTAGTAAAATAGTTGATTTCAACTTTATTCTAGTAGTAAAATAATACATTTCTACCATAATGTTGTAGTGAAAAAGAAGTGAAAAAAAATCTTAATGTGGCCCTAATACTCCGTCATAGCTTTTCAATCTTATTTTGCCATTTTAGAAAAACATTTCAAGTTCCTTATGTAAGACTAATATAAAATTCTTTTGTTTTTGATACACTTCTTTTGTAAATGTGAGTTGAAATGTTGCTTTCCTTTGTTTGTGTTCATATCAGGTCTATTTATTTTTCTGAGAAGCAAGTTTTTTAAAAAGTAATATAAACAAGAAGAGTGTATAAACTGAAAATACACAAAAACACACACACAGACAGACACACACACACACTCTCCCACCTTCCTCTGGGAGGCGTACAGGAAAGCTCTGGTTTGTTTTGCAGAAGGAAGTTCAGGGTGTTTGCATCTTTATTTCAGTGTGGGTGTTTGTGTGCGTCTCAGAGGGGAGCTGCAGCTGTGACGGCTGGCTCAGAAACACCAACCGCACTCGCACACTTACACACACACACACACAAACACACAAACACTTAAACACACACATACACACAAGCCCTGGAGAAGACAGGGACTGTCAGTATTACTGTCAACAGATGTAAGACTTCCTTTCCTGCCCCAGAAAAGTCTCTCTTTTTTAAAGGCTCAAATTCAGATTGAACATCGCAGCCTGAAGTTGTCACTGAGCATTGAGCGCTGTTACGGATGGATTATTTGGTCCAGCAGGCAGAGGGCTTGTGCGGAAATGTTGCATGAAGCGCACATGGTTCAGGAACTCCTTCAGATCATCAACTGTCTTCTTTTAACGTGTTTTTGTAAAGAGTGGAAGAAATGCGATTATCATGTCTTTTCTAAAAAGGGCACAGGGTTGTTTGAGTGGGCGAGTGACTGAATACGCTCTCTCTCTCTCTGATGCTGAGGTCAGACTGCAGCTTCTCCCGGCTCGTTACGACGATCACTGTTAAAATAGGCAAATACAGAGCCATTCCAGCATGATAACGTTGGAAGAGAAAGAGGATGGACTAGAGCAGCATTTCTCAACTGGTGGGTCTTGTACCAATATGCAAAATAGCTGTTTTTAGCCCAGAAAGTGCTCAATTCTTGCACAGCATGTAGGATACAAAACTATAAGTATAGCACACACGCATTTTAAGAAAAATCAAAACTGTCATCCATGCTCATACACGTTCTTGCACATTGTCTCTGTTGCACATTTTCATTGCACTAAATGTGTTTTTTTTTTCTTTCTTCCTTTTGTACAAAGTTTCTAAATTTCTAATTCGTAGTTACTTAATATCTGTTTTTTATGTTTTTGATATTTAATGTTTATTCATACTTGTTTTTGTACAAAGAGAGCACAGTTGACACCAAAGTCGAATTCCTCGAAGATACTTGGCAATAAAGCTGATTCTGATTCTGATTTTAAACACACATTACCCAGTCTAGTGTTATTATCTGTAACACTTTAATCTACACGTCTGCACATTACATCAGTTTGGTAATAATTAAGTGAACTTTTGTTTTTATTTTGTTGAAATTACACGCCAAGTTTTTGAAAATAGGATGAAAAATGAATTTAAAACGGAAAAAAAAAAAAAAAATTAATTCATTGATTTTTCTAATTTCTTTGAAATGTTGTCCAAATTATAAGTTCAGGTAAGTTGGTGACAGGAAGCAAATAAATAGTTTTAAATTAAATCTCAATTCACAACAAGATTTATGGAGATAAATCCCAACTTTGACGTTATAAAAAGCTGCTAATTTCTTAAATCAGCAGAAATTAGGCATAAAAAAGATGGAAATTATGGTAAACCAGGTCACTTTACTTTAGGATACTTTTTTTAATTTGTGAATTTCCCTCAGAATCGATAAAGTATCTATCTATCTATCTATCTATCTATCTATCTATCTATCTATCTATCTATCTATCTATCTATCTACCTTATACATTTTGTGATTTAATTCTAAATAAGTTATTTGCTTATTGTCACCAACTTACCTGAATATTTTGAGGAAATTTCAAAGAAAGTGGAGAAATCAGATGTGACTCACTTACAGTTAGATTCACACCTTTCAAGGAAGTTCTGTGCTGATTTTCACCAAATTGTAAAATAATGTGACTAATTTTGAAGAAATAAAAATGAAAGTTTGTTTAATTATTGCTCTACTACAGTGAAATGTGCAGACCTGTAAAGTAAAGCATCACCTCAGTATCAACAAAGCTGCACAGCTGCAAACAAATAGGACACTCTTGCTTTCTCTTTGTGCGCCGTTAAAACTGTTCTTTTCCACTTTTGTAAAAGCAGACAGAACTGCAGGTTGTGACATCCACGATCTAATTCTTGACGCTGTCGGGGGATCACATCTGTGAGTGTTTTGCAGTCTGATGGGGGAGTTTCTGACAGACCTGACTTCTGCTCCATCTCATTAGATCTTAATACATGCTGGCTGTGTCCTGAATATTTCACTGTATTTTATATATAATTCAGTATGCATTGAATATTCTATAAACCAACTGAATCTGGATTCAGAAGAAGTCTGATGGCGGTGACAGACAGGAGGCAGATAATAGAGACATCAAGACTTGGACACAAAAGACTGATGAGAGCGAGCAGGTAGGAGGTAAAGACGATGTAGACACAGACTCTGTTAATGAATCAGATATTTCAGATTCTTACAATGAGAGGATGATTACGACGGCCTCTGGAAACTTTACCTCGTCTGTAAATGTGCTGATGCACTCCTTCAGTTGAGAAAAAAAAGGTGATCTCTGTCTCTTATCTCACCTTCTTTATTATATCCCAGCATTCAGATGGGTACAGCATGAGATGAGAGAATCAGCTTGTATTGAGTACGCTTGAATGCGGTGCTGATGAAAGCTCATGCTGATAATAGCTTTTTCATTATGTCCTTAGCTGGGTTTGGCATTTCATTTTCTATTTCAGAGAAGAGAAGTTCAGACCCTCACTGCTGCTGCCGCTGCTGCTGTGTTGGATGGCGATGGCGGTGGTGGTGGAGGTGGCGGTGGGTGCCTCATCTTTTCTCTGGAGTTCGATTGTGTGTTCGGAATATTATTTTCTATATTGCATTTTTGCTCGATTAAGCTCCATGGAGAAACTGTGTGGAGAGTGTGTGGTGTGAGGGATTGTGTTTACACCCTGGAATAGATGTCTAGGATTGTAAAATCCAACTGGAGCAGCTGTTTCAGATTAGATTCTACCCTGTAGCTCATGTAGCTTTTGCAGGATTGATTAAAACTACCTCATACTGTAATTATGCTACGCATGCATTCCCAAGTAGAATTTGTCACAAGAGATTTTTGGAAGTTTTACTTTAACACACTTAAAAAAAATCAAACTTTATGAAGCCACAAGGCCTCTTAACTGCTTGACCACAGAATCATTGACTCATACGTTTCATTAAATGCAGTATAATTAAGGAAAAGAGGCATTTTCTTGAATAGGAGCCTCCACTGATGCAGGCAACAGGTTGTGAGGCAGAGTCTAAAATACCCAAATTCTGTCGATGCTGACCCAAAGAAGATGATTCGAGCAGAAAAATATCAGCTCTCAAAGTAAAATTCAAACTTTTCAAGCACAAAATAAACAGCAGCTTAGCCCCAGACTTTTGATAAAACTTCATTTATGAGCTAATTGTTACTTTAGTCATAAAACTAACTTAAAAATTGTTGATGTCCACTTTAGTCCCGTGGGTTGAAAGTCTTTTATATTTGAAGCTTTATGAAGAAAAGGAATTATTGTTACACTTGGAATACATCGATCTACTGTTTGAGTTGTACAGTACAATTAAGTTTAGTTATGGTTTGTTTTGTTTTTGAATTCACTGGTCATTTTTATGCGGTTTTCCTGTGTGAATTCAGCAAATTGGTGCCTCATTGCTCCAGTGTTTGGTGAGATTTTTTCTTTTTTTTGCCCCTATTTAGTACAATTTCTGAGAAAAAGTCCAAATGAAGAGATAAAAAGTCAACATTTTTAGATAAAAAAGTCACAATTTTGGGAAAATAAAGTCAAAATTATGAGATTCAATTGCTCCTCTCACTCTCCTGTTTCTTTTTTTAAAACCTTTTAGTCGTGTATTTGCTCAGCGCTATCCCATGCAAATCCGCTAGTAAGTCTCAATGTACCCAGAATCCATTTCTCTATAATATTACACAGCAGCAAGAGCCCACTCTAAAGTAAAGCTACTTTTTATTTAGAGTTCTGTCCTGATTTCAACTTTTTAATGTCTTAATTTTCACTTTTGGTCAGAATTAGACTTAGTATGAGCAAAAAACAATTCTCAACAAAGCCAAGTTTTCATTTATATATTTTCAAATGGTAGAAATGGGCTTCCGTACAAACCAGTGGATTTGGAGTATGCTGAAAAGACGGTCACATTGTGCGCTTTCTGGCTCCTTATTGGTGGTAGTGGTTGTATGTATCTCTGGCAAAGTCTTCAGTTGTTCTAAATTGAAAATCAAGTTCAAAAAAGAATGTTTTATTTTCCCTAAATTTGAATAATAGTGCGGTTATATCTGCAAAATTCAGACCTGCAACTTTCAAGTCCATTTCTGGTTTTGTGGTGCTGAAACAAGCCAGAGTGAAGCCTCTGTGTGACTTATTATTTACAATAAATGGAATAAATAAATAAATGAGTATGCATGATTTCAGAGATGTAGTGTCTGGAAGTTGTTTTACGCTGTTGCTGGCTGCACTAGTATTACCAGTTGGAATCCATTCCCAAAGACAAATATTGTCATCCATTGTAGCAAAAGCAGGATGATCCTTCATATCTGTGTCTCGATCTTCGATGTTGGCATCCAAGCTTCCCTGAAATAAATCAGGAGGCAGTTTTATGTTGATATAAAACCCAGACTTAGACTGGATGGAAAAACCTATTTAGTTGACGGAGCAATTGAGGACAGGAATTTGATGCCAATCCATTCATCCCTAAGGAGACTTTCTTTATTTTTGTTTAATTTTGAACGAGCTTTATATCGAGTCCCTGAGAGTTTGGAAGGTATTTGTGGAATCTCGTAAAAACTTGATATGTTTGGTTGGAATGGAAAAGACCAAAGATAGGTAGGAAAATTCTCGGATGGAGACGTTTTCCAAGATGCCTGAAAAACTCAACTCTGCAGCAGTATGTCAGGGACGAACATTTTTACTCACTGAAGTCATTTGAGTGAGTAATGGGCAGCCATGGAAAAGTCATAACTAACCATGTAGGCCACAGTGTCTGCCCAGTTCCCACACCCTTCGGTTGCATCAGATTGGAAGTTGAGGAATTTGTTGACATTGTACGCACTTCTGATCTTTGGAGGAGTCTGCAGGGAGAGGCTTTGATAAGACTGATGTCAGTGTGAAAGAGTTCATTACCATCCAGCTTTATTTCCCCGGAGCCCTCGTCTCCCAGGAATGCCAGTCACGCTGAGGGGAACCAGATGTGTTTTTGCCCCCACCTTCCTGGGAATCCGTCCCAGCTCTGCTGCAATCCTGTACGATAATGACTGACAGAGACTTTTCGGAAATGTTTTAGGGGAGAGATAACCAAAGAAATGTTACTCTTCTGTTTGTGGGAAAGCTTCCAAAACTGGGGGAGAAGTTTTAACTTTGACTGAGTGCTTAAAAAAAGTTCTGATAAAGTTGTAAAACTCAATAGCATAAGAATTGTAGGTCTTTCAAAGCCAACTCAAAACTTAAAGACACATTTATTTGAGACGGCTTTTGCCTCCTCTTGCCTAGACTGATGTTTGAATTACATCACGGTGTATTTCTTTTACTGTTACTAGATGTGATTTTGTGCTTTTTATCTTTTTCTCTGTGAAGCACTTCGTGATCCTGTTCTGTGAAAAGTGCCGTATTAAATAAAATTTACTTTTTTAACTCATCTAACAAATATTAGAATGTTAAACTAACTGCCAGTTAGCTAACCAGGCTGGTCCATTCAGAGTAATTACATTTTGGCAAGTTAAACACAAGATGCCAGCTCCGCTGTTAAGCAATAACATCACTAAAAAGTTTCTCAAACATACTAGATCAGTGATTCCCAATCTGTGGCTTGCAGCCCCCTGGTGGGTCGCAATGATATTGCAAGTGGGCCACTGAAACATTTCCAAAATAGTATGTTTGTTGTGTGTGGGGAGTGTAACTACATAGAAATAAAGACATACATTATAATGTTTTAAATGTTAGAATTCAGTTGCATTTGAAAGGATTTTAACCCTCAGTCAAGTCAAGTCAAACTTTATTTATATAGCACATTTTGAAATAATCGCGGTTGACCAAAGTGCTATACAAGCTTAAAAACATGATTGATAAAAACACAATCAATATAAACAAATTGTTGATAAAATAGTTTGTAAAAAAAACAAGGAAAAGAAAGGATACCAAGCAGTTTCTAGTCATTTTTTTGCCTCTCTCACATTTTTTCTTACTGTGGTCTCATTTTTGTGAATTCATGGTTTATATTCATCATTTTGGGCTTGAGGAAACCAGAAAAAACAGAGAATATTTTGTTTTTCACAGAACTTAGCAAGAGCAAACAGTCGATTTCTGTAATTTCTTAAAGAGGACACAAGAATCAAGGTGATGTCGATAAACTTCTCTTGTCTTTTCCGATCCATTAACTCAAGTTGTTGACGTCACTTACAATACATTTAAGTACTTTAATCTTTGATTTTACCCGCTTTTGATCGCTTAAACAGTACTTTAAGAGCAAATTATAGGAACTTAGAGGCAGATAAAGACAAAATATAGCAAAATTAGCAGGTTATAGCGAGAGGAGTCATTACTTTGCTACTGTAGCTCTATTTAGCAACAAGATCTGGCGGCTAACTTTGCCTCACTCGCTCATTAAAGAAGTATTTCAGCTTGCTAGCCAGCTTGGTAATGACTTATTTGGTCCATGAGCTGGAAACAGGGTTTAATGATTAGTGACTTCAATAAAGACGTAAAGCTTGACGTTAATTTGAGCTAATTCTCTGTTAGCATGTGTGTTAGCTCTCCAGAATCATAACAACATTTCATTTTGGGAGAAAACGTAATGAGAAGCACCAAATATGCTCACATCTGTCTCCAAATAAAAAGAAAGGAGAAGATTGGGAATTGAAAGAAACTCTTTGCATGTGTGTGAAACTCTTCCACTTCAGAGACTAACACCGGTTTGAGTCTCAGCGGAAAACAGGAGCGTGGTTTCATTTAGCATCGCCCCGTTATGAATGTTTGGAATTAAGAGAATATGAAACAGGTAGGTGTTCAGTCAACCTCCTCCGGGGAAATAAAGTAATATCCACACACTTGTAGCGAGATAATGTTCCCGTATAAATCTGGAGAAGTGAGAGACGAAGGGCGGTGGAAGTTAGGAAGGTGAGAGCGCGAATCCAGACGTTATTGAAAGATTTGCTTTAATGCTCTGGTGTATTGGTTTCCAGTTTTTGTAGCTCAGAATAGTCAGCCCTCTGCCCCCCCCCTCCCTCTTTATGCATACCTCTGTAAACAAAGAAGCTCCTCTGCCAACACGGATCCATTTAGTTTCTGCTTGGAGCTGCTCGGCTCGGTCGCCTCGATGTGAGCAAACTGATTCAACATTTCCCGTCTGACTGTTAAGTAAACGGTTTCTGCTCAACTCATCTCCTTTAATTTCTTCTTTCCTTCCTTTCCTACTTCCCTTCTCCTCCCATCCTCACATTTCTCATTTCATCTCCCTTTAATTTCCTCAAATTGAGTTTGTTTTCTCACAACCAGACACTGCTGCAGTGTCTCCCGAAGCACATTAATGGCATTCTTATCAACATTTTTTAATTACATACCTCATTTTACATTGCACCGTGGTTCTCCACTGTAAACAAGTCTTTCAGGGAGCCACTCACTTTGTGTGTGTGGACCCAAAAACAAACCTTAGAGATGCAGTATTTCTAATTCTCTTTAATACTTGACTTGCTGATGCTTTGAAACTTTCTTTTGCTCTTGGACACAAAAATGAGCACGTTTTTCCTCCACCACAGACACTTTAATACCTCAAAATCAGAAACACTTTTTATATCCTGGGAGAAATTTAGTTGCACTGACACACAAGATAATAGTATGAATGTATGACTATTAATCAAATGCCATTTTTCAGTTTCATTTAACATCTTAAGATGCAAACTTTTATTTCGAAGTGTTTAAATATTCAGATATTGGTATAACACCCATTGCATAAGTGTAATTACCATAAAATCAAGAGTTTAAGTTACAACACTATATAATACGCGATGAGTTTGAAGTTCTGCAATGTGCATTTTTTTGCAGATGTGTAGCTTCTTGTAGAGTCATTTGTTAGTACCACTCTGTACTGCTACTAGAGATAGTCTAATTTTTTTCTTCAGGGGCCGATACCAATTATTAGTTGTCAAGGAGGCTGATATTTGGATTTTGATATTTGGAGCCAATATTCATTTGGAGTGAAAGTGAAAATACTGAGGTTAAAATTTTGAATATCCAACACTTGCCTTTGTTTTTATGCCTTTAAGCATGTTTATTAAACAACTCCCAGGCTCAGCAGTATGTCTTATATAGTTAAGTAAGACAGACATTTTATTTTATTTATCAGCTTTTCATTGATCGCTTTTCTTTTCTTATTTTTTTTCAAAAGGGGATGCCAATATGTGTCAGAATGCCAAATATCTGTGCCACAATATCCCTAACCACTACCCTCAGGTTACCCCATAAAGCTCAGCACAACTTTCAGAAGTGAAAAAAATGTATTTAAAATGCATATTATTTACCAAATTGTAAGATAAATGTCATCTTTTTTTAAAACTTTATTTTTCACAACTTATAAGTACACAGTGTAAAAAAACAGCTCTGTTAGGTGACACTGAATTAAGAAATCTAATAAACAAATTAAAGAGAAAAAGAAAAAAATATATGTTTATGTTCATATTCCTGCACTTACAAATATCCATTCATGGTAAATGTCATTTTAAGCTCCAGGGTACAACTTTGGTAACACTGTAGATTAGGGAAGACATATTCATTAATTGGTAGTCAATAAGTAATGATTACGAGTTAACATATGGAAAAGTCTGAATTCATGGTGCAATAGAGGTAGAATAAGGGGTTAATGCCTGCTTAACAAATGCTAATTAGTTACTTATATGCATGTTAAGAAGCACCTAGTGAATGGTGAGTATGTGTTCCCTAATCTAAAGTGTTACCAAAACTTTTTGTTTACGTTGATTTTGGTGCCCCCTGTGGACAAAGTAATACCTTTTCCTTCTTTGCTGTTTTTTTCCCTCGTGTATATCTACATTAACTTGTCTATGCAAAAATCTCAACCAGCTTGATGAATATGATGAATATTTGCTGTAGGAAAAAGTACAAAAAGTGTTCGGATTCAGAATCAGACAACTCACACTGCTTAAAAATACGACAAATGAAAATACAGAAGATTTGAATGCCCTTGTTAACGATGCTATGTACTTTTCAGGTCATTAAGAGGTGTCATTAATAATTTCAGTGTGTTTCATAATGTAAAAAAAAACGCTTACAGGAGCTTTTGTAATCTTTCTCACAAATAAAGTTCATTTCAGGTGAGGACTTTATTTTCTTGTTTACTTGAAATGCTGTGTAAATGTTCCCTCTGGTGAAAGCTGGCTGATTTATAGAGTTCAAATCTTTAATGTCCTTAAACAACCTACATGTGTTGTACATTCAAAAAGTCTTCTTAGAAAGAGAGGTCAGTTCAGGTGGGGCTCTCCAACCACTTAGAGACCTTTAAAATGCATTTTTAAGCTTAAAATCCGTCATTCTGAAGTAAAATTGTTGTGTTAATCAAAAAGATAACAGAATATTTGTCCTCATTTCCCAATCTTCCAGTCATTACCCGTCTGAGCCCTGAAACAGCAGCAGTTACATAAAAAAGGCCGAGTACAGTTCAGAGGATTTTACCCTGCATGCCTGTGGCCTCATAAACAAACTGATTAACAGTGTGTGTGTGTGTGTGTGTGTGAGTGTGTGTCGTCTGATCTGGTGACACTAAGCAGAAGAGGTTTGGTCTGCTTTGCTTCAGCAGATGATGAAGAGAGAGAGAAGATGGAGGGATGAAAAAACTGAGAGGTGGTGATGTTTTTGGGAAATGGGTCAAGAGGAAGTTTAGTGTGTGTTTTAACATGTGTGTTGTATGTGTGTGTGTGTGTGATGTTTCACAGCTGAGACTTTGTTGTTGGTCAGTGTGGGAATTAGTGCGCGTGCGTGTGTTGACGGTGCATAACTTAATTCCACCGGGGAGCCAAAGCAACATCGCCCGCTTCCTGTCCTAATTGCTTAAAATCCTACACAAATAAGCTTCCACAAACCCACACGTTCACACAGTCATTTACACATTCTACAAATCTCATGTTTTAAAGGGACTTATGCAGATACTTTGAGCATTTGCATAGTTTTTACATTCATTATCTATTTTGGACAGAATGGCTCATTATCTTTTTCACAGCTCTTGTGCTCATTTCTCCGGCTTTCTTCTCTGATTTAGCTTTTCTTCAAACTTCTCTGCATGTCCTCCCAACAAGCTTACATGAGAAAAACAATCTTTACACAAGGTTATAATAAGATTAAAACAGTAATATTGATCATTTTTGGACATGTTGTGACCCATATGGATAGCCTTGCAGCTTTTTTTTGGTTAAGAAATCAAACAACAAGACTGAAAAATAAACCTCTTGTGTTTTTTCCTGACATATTTTTCCCATTAGTGCCTTGTACAAAAACAAAATTCAAATGAGCATAATCAATTCAATTGTTTCACCCTTGGAAAAAGCGCTAGGTTTTTGTTCGTATTGCAGAACTGCAAAATCCATTTATGGAAATTGAGGTGTGTAATCTTTTTCAGCTATTTTATGGATTTGAAAAGTTTGGTGATGGGATATGACAAGTATGTAATTTCTGCGCGACAGGTGAAAGTAGAAGAGATGGGAAAAAGGTGTTTATTCAAATCATAGGAATGGATATTTTTGATTAGAAAAGATGTTTAAGACCAAAGAAAAACATAATTAAGGGTCTAATTTACATCCTGTATTGACTCCATAGTGAATTTATGTATCTATAATAATTGTTATGTGAACAGGAAACGAATTTTAATTCACAGATTTGCCTTAATGAAAGCATAAAAGCAGTTTCCTTCCCCTTTCCCATCGCCCGTCATCCCTGAAACTCTGGATTCAGCCGTTATTAACGTCATTATTTCCACCTGTGCTTTTCCTGCTGGGACTTGTCCAAATGTCTGCTGACCTGAACACAAAGCTGTCACGGTTTTTTACACCTGTGTGGCTCCAATGTTTGGATTCTCTGATGCGGGTTTGTTGAGTGTGTGTAAGCAGCCATGTAAGTGGAATGTGTGTGTGTGTGTGTGTTTGACTGGTCGAGGTTGAGGAGGACGTTGTTGTTATTGGATGAGAATGAGTCACCTGTACGAATCAGATTTGAGCTGCTTGAATAAGTATTTTTTAATTTTTTCAGCCGAATCTGAGCAACTAATATACTAAAACAAATTTCATTACTTTTCCAGTACGATAAGATAGAGAATGACATCGTCTGCATACGTTGTAAACATCACTTACACTTTTAGCAATCACAACAATCAGGATGCTTGGGTATTATTATTTTCCTCTTCTTTTCCTAACACAAAGATATAAGAGACCTTGTAGAGGATCAGGAGTTATATATTTAAGACTTAAACTGTGACAAAATATTAAGATTTCTTCTTCTGTTTATTTTGTTTTTTGCATTTTCTGGCATGAAAGTAAGCATTAGCTATTCCAGCTTGGTTTCTATGCAGGTACAGTCACACACACTCAAAAAATTAAAGAGATTAAAACCCAACAAATGTTATAATTTTCCAACTACATCAACTATCATGGTTTAACAGGAAAGAGACAAACTTCTGACCAGAAATACCAAGAATACACTGTAAAAACTGAAATCTAAGCAAGTCATTATATCTTATTTGTAGTAAAAATTGTCTTATTGTTCTTAATTTGAGCCACATTCGCCAGATCAGGTCATAAAAATGTCTTATTTCAAGTTTTTAAAAGACAAAAATGAGGTCTGAATTGCTTGTAACAAGTCAGAAAAATCTGCCAATGGGATAAATTTGTCGTAAAGTTTCTTGAAATCAGAAAGATGTCTTGATACAAGAAACTTTTTCTTATCCCATTGGCAGATTTTTTTTTTACTTGTTACAAGCAATTTAAACCTAATTTTTGTCTTTGAAAACTTAAAAAAAAAATTACATTTTTATGACCTGGTCTGGTGCATGTGGCTCAAATCAAGAAAAATCAGATAAATGTTACTAAAAATAAGATGTAATGACTTGCTTAGATTTCAGTTTTTGCAGTGTACACAGTAAAATATGGAGTAACTGCACTGCAAAAAAGTGATATCTAGGCAAGTCATTATGTCTTATTTTAAGTAAAAATTGTCTTACTTGTCTTGATATAAGTTATATTCAACCGACAAGTCCTGGAAAATGTCTTAATACAAGTTATTTAAAGACAAAAATTAGGTGTGAATTGCTTGTGGCAATTCAAAAAAATCTGCCAATGGGATAAAAAAAAGTTTCTTGTAATAAGACATCTTTCTAAATTCAAGAAACTTTGCGAATGAATTTTTTTAATCCCATCGGCAGATTTTTATGACTTGTCCCAAGCAATTCAGACCTAATTTTTGTACTTAAATAACTTGAAATGAGACATTTTATCAGACATAATGACGAGCTTAGAGTGTAGTTTTTGCAGTGCATGTTCCTCCTGACGTAATTGGTTTGTTTGACATCGTAAATTAAATATTTCCAAGCTTAATAAGTTTCTCAAAAACAGAAAGTTGTTAATATTTCATTCCCCTAGGCTTCAACCAAAACTTAATTACTTTTTGGGGACTCAGTTCTTGAACAGAAGTAGTTAAAAATAATCATTTAATCACATATTTCGTTGTGTTTTAATGATAATATCGGCGAATATCAACGCAACTTTTAGTTTTTTTCACAGTTTTCATTTTTGATATTGGTGTCATAGTTAAAGTGTATGTTTGCGTAGCTACATTATAATGTCAGAGCACATAAATGCAGCATTGTGCATTAACTTGAGCTGTGTGTTAGTGATTGTTAGAGAGCGTGTCTGTGGTCTTTGTCTCCGGATATGGCTGCTATTGTTGACCGTCTCCCTTGGCACATGACACATGACTCACAATGTGTGTGTGTGTGTGTTTGAATGTGTGTGTGTGTGTGGTGTTTTCACGGTGTAGAGGTCAGACAGCGAGCAGAGGGCGTCCCAGCCTTCAATCTGGACCTGCTGTGTGTGTCTGTTCTCCGTCTGCCTGTTTTTTTAATAAGTTCATCCAAACACTGAAATCAGCATTCACACCATCCACTGACTACGACTTTAAACCAGGAAAATATAATGTATAATTCCCCTGTCATTAAGTCACATCTCCAGAAAGTAAAACTGATGTATTTGTTAAAATGAAAGTTCATTTCATTAAAATTTGAACATCACATCCTGTGTCATTTACGAATTCAGAAGCTGTTGTTGAAGCTTATTGAAAATAGAGTGAAAATGAAAGAGGTCAGCGGAGGGTGAGCTGAGGGAGGAATACACAATAACCTTCCGAAAAATCCAATAAGTGCTGGAAATGTTTCAGATATTTTCACATCTTTCTGTCCTCAGATGAGAAAAAGGATTCAGACTCAATGTCACTCGCTCACTTTTCTTTAAAGTAGACAAAGCAGCTCTCACTATTCGGTGATACAAAAACAATACACCCTCAAGGGAACACTGTTTGTCCTTTACTACTCCAGTTGTGACTCAGCTTTTCATCCAAAATAGCAAAGTCAATGTTTGTATCACTTTTTTTCTGAAGTGTTTAAAGCTCATGTGAGAGACTTTAAAGTGACATTTCAGTTGGTGCCACATCAGGACAAAGTGGTTGTTTGTTTTCCAACTTTTTGGACTTAATGTTTTATCTTTGTCGCTGTATTCTTTTTGTGAGTGTAATTTTAAAGCTGTGACCTCTAGATTTAGCCCTTTAAGAAAGTTTTTGGACTTTTTTACATCATGCAATCAAAGGGAATTCCTCTTTTGCTTGGGCTTGTCCTCTTTTTTCAAGGTTCAAGGTTCAAGGTTCAAGGTTACTCTATTTGACTCGTACAGTTTGTATTAATGTGAATTAAAAATTATTAAAAGTTACTTGTGGAGTGCCGCAGGGTTCTATCCTCGAGCCATTATTATTCATATTGTACATCAATGATTTATGTTTGGTTTCCAGCTCACTCAAGTGTATTTTATTTGTTGATTTTTTTGCCGTGGAAAAAATCAAAAACAACTTCTGGATACAGTGGAAAAGCAATTTCAGACACTGCAAAAATGATTTGAGGCAAATAAATTATCACATCATCTTGGCAAAACAAAATGCATGATTTTCGGAAATGGACCATCAGACCCTGGCTTCAAAATTACGATAAACAATGTCAAAATTGAAACATTGTCTGAGAACAAATTTTTAGGTTTCCTTTGCTTTCGGTTTCCTTGAATTTGCAGTTTCTGCCTTGAGTTTGTTCTGCAATGAACCGAAATAAATTTCATTCATTCATTCAGGTAGATTTGTTTTGCAGCACTATAGTGATGACATCCACTTGGACATTTAGTCACTGAACAAAACAATCAGTACACAAAACAATCAGAATTGATGCATTACTAAAACACTAAAAAGTACTCTAGGTTTCACCCACCATACAAAAAAGATAAAAATACCTCGATGGTAATGGATAGAAAAAAACAAATAAAAATAAATAAAAGCTACCGAAAGAACTGAAAACTACAAGTAAGACCAGGATAATTTTGGAGGATCCCTAAGACTACATGTGCTGGAAATATAAAGAATTTATTTGAACTCCAGCTTTATTTCAAGAGTGAAATGCATCAGTCAAATGCACCGAGGATTATGTTTCTGCAGCGGTGAAGCTAATCACACTGACACCTGCCCCCATGCAGGTGTTTCAGACTTTAAATAATGTCTTTAGAAAAAGTTGATCATAATACTGATTGTCTAGTTTGCTTTTAAAAAAGAAAAAAAGAGTCATCATTATTTTCAGTCTGTTTCATGAGCAGTTAAAAACACATCACAGGAGCTTTAACTCTCTGCAGTGTGGTTCTTTAAATTCTTGCTTTTATTTTGATATTTCCACCAGTTTCCATCTAAAATGCTCTGTTATCACTGGGATATTTTTAGCTGCAGCTTGTCTCCCATTACACCCATACGTCAGCCTGAGGCAGACAGTGCACTTTATGGAAACAGACTTATATTCATGATCAATGACCTGTATGTTGGTGATTCACCCAACCTCATTCCCTGAACATACTGGCTTGTCTGTGCATCTTAGAGAGACGTAATATCAAGATCAGCACGAGAACTTAATGTGACGTGGCTGTTCACTTACAGAGGTCTCATTTTCATTAAAACTGGCAACCCATGTTTGATAAACTGACATCCATCTGTGATGTAGGTGTGGTTAGAGTGACTCTTAAAGATACAGCGTACATGCCTTATGCTTTACCATTTTGCAGTAAAATGTGAATCTCTGCAGGGAAAAGTATTTGCAGTTTGTTTTTTGCAGAAGATGTTACCCGTATTTTTGAAGCATGAATTTAAAGTAAAATGCTGGATGTTAAAACTAAACTTGTGCTGATTTCTTTACAGCTGCATCTTCATGTGTTGTAGAAATCCCTGAAACTTTTTTAAACCGATCAGAACAGTCTGCCCTAAGTAGTGAAAACTTCACGAGACTTGCTGAAGTGGTGATGTCATCACATAAGGATCTCCTTACAAGTTAATGGCTAGGTATGAATTAAAAATGTTTAATAACAGTATGAATACCAAAACCCTTCACTTAAATGCTGGTTCTTGAACAGTACTTTTTGAATACCATTAAAAAAAATTATTCCAGCAAAAAGAAAATTACATCACAGTGCAGATCTTACATCGGAGTATTAGGGCCACATTAAGATTTTTTTTTACCTAATATTTTACTACGAGCTTAAAGTAGAGATTAATTATTTTACTACAAGATTAAAGTCGAAATTAATTATTTTACTGCGAGAATAAAGTCAAAGTTAATTATTTTACTACGAGATTAAAGTTGAAGATAATGATGTAATTTACTACGAGAATAAAGTTGAATGATTTCGTCAAATTATACTTTAACTTGGGTTTTACAAACAAGGAGATACTTCAACTTTTAGCACATCAGCACTCTCATCCTCGTTTCATTCTTCTTTTTCTTCCTCTGATTTGATAGTTTCCTT
Organism: Thalassoma bifasciatum; assembly: GCA_008086565.1. Lineage (NCBI taxonomy): Eukaryota > Metazoa > Chordata > Actinopteri > Labriformes > Labridae > Thalassoma > Thalassoma bifasciatum. The sequence goes on from RPOG01001541.1 coordinate 99,080, forward strand.
ACCTACTTCCGATACAACTTTACTTCAACTTTAATCTCATATTAAAATAATTAATTTCTACTTTAATCTCGTAGTAAAGTAATTCATTTTGACTTTAATCTCGTAGTAAAATATGAAGCAAAAATAATAACAATTCTTAATGTGGCCCTAATACTCTGTGGTAAGATCTTGATTTTCATTTTTCAGCTTTTATATTTTCCGATCAGCTTCGTATATTAAAAAAAAAGAACAAACAAGTGCAGGTCAGTCCAAACTCTGTCCACTGTTTATGTATTTATAACTATAAATGAACTTTATAATGTTGTTTCATGTTTGTTATCGTGTCAAACTAAAAACACTCTTCCTTTATGCGCTTAAGCCACTAGAGGAGTCTGAAACATTTATAAATGTAGTGGCAAAGCTGTTAAATTGGCATCACTGTCCTGCATCAGATCTTGATCAAGTGATTAACTCTTTACGTACTGAAACTTGGCAACAAAGGATGAGGCATATTTTGATGCTGGATACAAAAGAAACAGAACTGAAGTTTGGTACACGTCCATATTCATAAAGATGGGCCTCAAACACCACAGTAGCTCCACTCCTTATAGGCGTCCAGAGGGCCGACCAATCAGAGTGAAGGGGGTTTTTGAGCTGGAGGCCTTAAAGAGACAGTGCCCTAAATAGAATGTCTCAGACAAAGGCTGAAATAAGAGTTTTCTGAAACAGCAGTGGAAGAAAAATAAGTATGTACATCATAAAAAGCGACTACAGGTGTACCAGGGGGACAATAAAAAGCTTAAAAAGCACAGTTTTCCCCTCTTTAATCTTTTTTGCTGAAACAGAGGTATCAGTACCACTTTCAGTTTGAGACCAGAAAAGCTTCAACCTAAGAAATAAGTCCCTATGGATGAAGTTTAAACACTAAATCTTTTTGGAATAACCACTGTCAGACTGAATTGGTTTTAACTGCAGTCTCATTTCACAGACTTTCAGAGCTTTAGACGTAAACACTGAGATGTAGATTTTCTGTTTTTTAACAAGCCGCGTCTTCTTCTCTCACTCAAATGAAATCGATTCCTCTGGGAAATTTAAACCACTCTTTCTTTTATTCTACATGTCATCTTCAGTCTGTTTTGGGATTTAAAATACACATATATCTCCTCTGCTTTCCATAATAAGATAAGTACGGTGTTCTAATTGTCGAGCGAGCGGTGTGGTCGTTCCCTGAAGCTCACATGATGAATATTTATTGTCTTAACGGTTTTCAAGCGACTTCCTGATGATGGAAAGAAACATTGTGTGTCGACTGATGCTCCGCCATCTGGATGTTTTAGATGTTGGATGTTAGGTGCTCAGACATATGGACACACACAGACACACACACACACACTCAACACACACGGTAGTCGACTCCACTATCCACAAGCATATGGTTCTTTGAGATAGAGTGGAGACAGACTGGGCCATTCTGCTGGAGAGCACCGAGGGCCTCAACATTGTTAGAAGTGCTGCCAAACAAACTTCACGCCACACACACACACACAGACTCCAAACACACACACACACACAAAGTCTCGCCTCACTAGCTGCTTTGCTGCTAGTTTCAATGCAGAGTAAAAGCCGATGTTTGGTCGTGCTCCTGCAGGAAAGTCGACAGCCTGAGTGGAGCACTGTAGGAATAAAGATACCTGTGAATCATCTGACTGCATGAAGCTTATTCAGCAACATTCACACCCGCAGACACTCTTTGTTCATTATACACCCACAGCTTTTGTCTGTCTGCTTGTCTCATTATGAAGATTACTCCCCAAATTGATTCCTCCTTTATCTCCTCTGTTAAAAAGTCTCTTTATTTTCTTGCCTGTGAGCTTAAACGTTATCGTCATGAGAGCAAAACTGAAGCTCTCGTCTTGTATTATCACAAAATTAAAATGTCTTTAGTTTAATTCATGCCCCGATGAAGGAACGGCTGCAGCTTTTTGTTATTATTCCAGGCAGTAATATGCTTTTACTCTACGGTACATAAAACAAGATTTCTGGCACTTTCTCTGAATTAATTATGTTTAATTAACAGCGCCATTACTTGGATTCACAGGCTGCTGTATAACACACTCAGTGTTCAGGACTCAATAAAACTTAGTGGAACCAGGTTCATACCAAAGTGTCACTTTCACTGCAGCAGCGGCGGGTGAAGATATTTAAAAGTAGATGACTCTTAACCAAGTGGTGCATCCAGCGCAACAGCTAAACAAACCATCAAATTATTTTATAGTTATTAACAGAAAGTTTGAAGTAGAATCGAAGAGTCGGAGATACTCAAATTAGCTGGTTAGGAGCTTTATTTGACTTTAAGGACTGCAAAGATTGGTGGGTTTGGTCTTTGCTATGAGTTTTGAGCTGTTCCAAAGTAGAAAGTCTTGACCTGTAGGGAACAATAAAGACACAACCATTGTGGCACAGGTTTGGATTGGTGGTTAAATCGCCCCATGTATGTTAGCTATAGTCTCCTGTGTACTCTGATTAAAGCTCTAAAAGTCTAAAAATTAACTTTGTAAAAAGAAAGACTAAAGACCTTGAGTCCCCATCTTTTGAAAACTTTGTCCAATTGCAATACAGACGTGACAATAACATCAAGAAATGTATTTTAAGGTCAGAAATTAAACTATTTATCTCAAAATCTTTTTTTTTCTCAAAAATTTAGACATATTTAATAGTGTTGTCTTAATTTCTCATAATTTTGACTTAGAATTTTGACTTTTTACATCAAAATTCTTACTTTTTATTTCAGATATTGCCTTTATTCCAAAATGTTGACGTCTTGTCTGGAAATTTTGACTTTTTATCTTAGACTTTTGTCTTTATTTTGATCTTGACCTTAAATGTGGAAGTTTAGACTTTTCTCCCATAATGTTATCTTAAAAATTGGACTCTTATCTTGAAATTTTGACTTTTTTTTCTCAGAATTTTGTCTTTACTTCTCAAAATTTCCACTTTTGTTCTTAAAATATTGACCTTTTATCTAAAAGTTAGAGCTGCATTAGAGTAAAAGCTTTTGATGTTATTTTCTGTCAAGTTTGTAAATGTTTCTGTTACATTGTGAAAACTTCACTGAAGCTTGATTTGAAGAAAATCACGTATTGAATCGCAATATCTGCCAGAAAAATCGCAATTAGATCTTTTTTCAAAATCGTTCAGCCCTACTGTCAATGTGGGACAGTAGCCTGGAACTGGACCATCACCTCCAGTTTTTGTCCAGAGTTTCTCATGTAATGTGATTTTTTAATGAGTCAGTATTTTGGTTTTAGGTTTTAAAAGCGCATGACCAAAATAATAGGAAGATCCTAGACTGCACTTGGATAAAAAGAAAAGTTTTGGATGTAGTAAATTCACTTAATTGAAAACAAACTTCCAACAATCTGGGTCATCGTTTCAATCATTCCTCAAGAGGAAGTTTCTAACATCTGCAGGTTTCTTATTTTGAATTCCTCAGAGTAAATGGATGTGTTTGTGGCTGAGTTTTGTCCTGATCCAAGTGTTTCCAACCATGAAACAGAGACTCTGTGATTTGATGTGAAGCCGTTTTATTTTTCCTTTAGTGTCTGTCTCATCTGTGAGTCTGAGAAACAGAAGGTGGTGAAAACGAAGTAGACATTTCATTAACTGTCATTACGCTTTGATAGGTTTGTCTCAGTGGTTTGTTGTCCCTCCAGAGTCCCACCCTTTGACTACCAACCACAGTCTCTGCAAAGTAGACTCGTAAAGAAATAATTGTTATTTTTGGAGACAGTTTAACCGCTGTCACTTTTTTATGACGGCAACATATTTAATAAGAAATCAGCAAAAGGAGATGAACTGAAAGTGAAGCAGCGTGGTAGCAGTTGTGTTTTAAATGAGGACAAGAGCGACAGTTGCCTCAAACCGCACGGAAATATGATGCTGACCCTTTGTTGGCCAATCAGTGATTAATATGTCACCTGGTTTCGACCTGTAACTTGAGTGCAAACCTTGAGGCTTGTTAGTGAGTCAGATTACCTACAAATCCAAAATTAACCCAAAGCTTTTTGTATAATCTGAGTCGCTTTTGTGTTTCGTTTCTTTCAGGAATATCGAGGCGGTTGATGTCATCGCAGATCCACAGGCCTGAGCACTGACCTGGTAAGAGAAAGTACCACTTCCTCTGACTTTTATTGTGAAATCTTCATCTTTAAATCCTGTTTCCTCCTTAACATTCAACTCTGAGCTTTTCGCTTTTCTCAAATTTTCCTTTTTGTTCCGGCAAGCTACTTTCACTCTTACCCCTCACTGTTTTCAGGCAGCGCTGGAGTTCCCATGAGCACCACTGGCTGTTTATTTTGGCGGCTGTGTGCTTTTGTGCATGTGTGTGTGTGTGGCAGGGCCTGGGGTTAGTTCAGGGGTTAATTGGAGGCTCCAGGCCGTTTTAAAGTAATGAATTCTTCCTGAGACTCTGCTGCCCCCCTTACACAAATACAGCTCTCACATATCAGCCAATTACTGACACTCAGCACACACCGCTCTTTCTCTTCACAAACCGCTCTCTCTCTTATTATGCTAGTTTTTTTCCCCTGATGTCACTGAGGCAACTGTCAGAAAAGTAAATACATAAACAAACCAACAGTATTTTCTTCTTTAAATGATGATCAGAAGGTAAAAGGAGGCAAAGTTTGCGGACATAACCAGGCAACTAAGAGGAAAAACACCAAACCATAACATTTTACCACAAATAGAGACTTTTAAAGAAACAAGGGCCATTAAAATGACTGTATATTCACTGTAACTCATGTAGGATGGGAATTTGAAGTTTACTTACAAGTGGATTCATGTTTTGCTGAGTGAAACTGTTAGTAAACTGTTTGCACCCCCTTCCACAGTAGCTCAGTCTGACATGTTGAATCATGAGTGTTGTGCACTTTTATTCCTTTGTTCCACTTAAAAAGCTTTCCTCTAAGCCTCATTGTCCATCTCAGCAAACATCCCCGCTTAGGTGTGGTCGGGATTTGGTTTGTTGGGCGGCGACCACACCTAACTTTGCTGGAGCTTTGATGTAGCTTTGTACACCAAACGTCTCAGTGTACAGACAGGGTGTGGGAAAACATGTCAGAAACTACCAGTTTATTGGCCAGGGACAGTATTAAACTTTACAAATATTCCGTTAGAAATGGTTGTAAAGACTATACGATGCTTAAAACTCCTTCCATTAGATGATAACACTCTTTATGAATCCAATCTCTGAACCCAAAAACAAACACTTTTTTTCTTCGTGAGCATTAGGATTCCCATTGAAATCCAAAAGAAAGGATGTTATTACTCTATTTTTAGTGATGGAGGTCAAATTTGGGGTTAGTCGAAACATCTACGTCTGCAAATCACTGATATTTTCTTGGTTTTTTATCCTATTGAATACTTTCCTGATTGACTATAGGTCTTTAAATCTATAAAAAGTCAGACAAAATGTTCTTTATAATGCAAGGGATGATACAAAAAAGCCATACATGTGGGAACAAGCAGGATTTTTGTGAAAACAAATGATAAAACCCACAAAGGAAACTCTGTTTTCGTAAGTATGTATCACTAAAAAGTTCAATATTTTAGGTCACTCATTTCGAAAAGCGAAACCCACATATTTCATAAAGTCATTATACATAGAGTGAATTATTTCAAGCCTTTATTTCTTTAAATGTTAATGACTATGACTCACAGTTAATGAAAACCTAAAATTCACTGTCACAGAAAATTAGAATATTACAGGCCTCTGAAAAGTTTAGCTCCTTTCTGACTGTTTTTCCAAGTTTTTCCCCAATTTTTGCTGCTTTTTTTTCATTGTGTGACCTGAAACTTCTTTTTGTTGCCACTTCTTGCGGTTTTTCCCACTTTTCACCACTTAGATTGTTACTCTTGCAAAGGTCATTTCATGCATTTATCTTGTATTCTGATACATTAGAGGTTAAGGAAGTTTTGCATTGTCCGTGATTACCTAATCCTAAAGGCCAAAGCTTAACTTTCAAACTACTTCTTGTGCTCAAAACCCAAGATTTCCTATTTTCAAAGCCGCAAAACTTTACATTTCAGGAGTTGGAACCTGAAAAATCTTTTCACGTATCAATCTGTCGATGAAGCATCTGTAACCCAACAACCACTTTTCTCTTTGTTGGTGTTTTCGGCTTTTTAATTTACACCAGATGGCGTAAACTGAAGTTATTTTCATTTTCAGAGGCTAAGGCGCTCACTGTGAATTATCTTCTTTGGATTTGCTTATTTTTGCCTCATGATTGTGTTTTTTCCTGTGCATATTCCAGGCATACCTCTCCCAGAAAAAGCCATTCTGAAACACCCTAATGTCGTCTCTTTATGACCGCTCTTATGTACTTTTGATGCGCAGGGACATTAAACCTCTGCAATGCTCCCAGACTGGTTGAGTTTTGCTCCATTATGTGAAACGAATCGTCTGTCTCCGGTTTGGGTGGGTTTTTTTGTTTTGCTTTTTTGCTCTGGTGCACATTTTCCTGTTTTTGGAAATGTCTAAAACTCTATTATTTGGTCAGATTTGGCAGGAACACGATACCTTTAACAGGAATGGTTGTAATACTTGGTCACCAAAGCCTGCAGGGTGATTTTGTCCATTTTAGGCTTTTTCTTTCTCCCTTTACAACCCCACATGAGTATTGTTTTACAAGCTTTTCCAACCTGCAGCTGGGTTGAGGCAGACACAGCTATTTCTAGCAGGGTTGCACTATGAATGGCAATGTCATCATTATCTCAAGATGTGGATTCACAGTAAACAAATCTGAATTTTAGGTGAACTTGGGATGCTGGATTGAAGCCTGAGTATGATTTTACAACATTATGATGCACTTGGATGAAGCTGAGGCTAATCATGAGCTTCCCTCAGGTTGATTAGAATGAATTTAGTGTTTTTTAAAAAAGCATTTTAGATTTATTTGGATTCAGGAGGGATGTGATGCAAACACAAATTGAATAAAACACAAACAGCAGCTGAAATTGTGAATCAAAGCCAGCGAAACTCTCATTTTTCAGGCCAAATTCCTAGAATAATGCTCCGTGTGAGTTCACAAGTTAAATGTGTCACTTGGTGAAATGATTTCTTAGCAGTTAAAGCCCAAATATGTGGCCCTGCTCCTGGAGAAACTGGACCAAACTGAATCCCTCCAGTGTGACCGCTGGATTTGAATGCTCGTCTGATCTGAATGGCTGCTTTCTATGATCTGCTTCAGTCTGCTCTCAGTCTGCCAACTCACATTAAAGCGTGTCACTGCAGCATGTGTGTGTTCCCACATCCCCCCTGTCTGTCTCCCGTCCGTCACCGCTTCCCTCTTGCCTCCATGTTTCCACTATCTCTCTCCCCTCTGTTGTGTTATACACGGTCGGTTTTTTAAATAGTCCTTGTTCCCATAAACTGCTCTATTTTCTCAGCCTTCCATGGGAGCTTGTACCTTGTCACTTGCTCAAATCTTATGAAAGCAAATAGAAAAGTCCGCTTCAGAGTGTGTGTGAGGGAGAGAGTTTAGAGACATTACTTTCTCAGGGTCAAATCTTTCATCCCTCGTCTATTTGTGGTGTCTCGGCTACGATTGATAAGTCCTCTCCCGCTCCATTTGGCTTTTCTTTTTTCTCTTCTTGGCTTTCATGTCCGTCCTCCTGAACAAATAGTGCAAACCACAGTCATATGAGCTCAAACATGCGCCTTGTCTACATCCATCCCCGAACCTCAACTGTAATTACAACTCTGGGCTAGAAATCTGAAATCTTATCCGAAAAGTAAACCCCAAAAATCTAAATATAAACCAGCAGGACTGAAGACGTGAGATTTGAGGCATGGACTGGATTCAGGCTCACAAATATGAGGACTTGGCACTCGATTGGGACTTAACTGTCTCTGTGAGGACTTAATTTGACAGCCCGAGAAGTGAAAACAATCAGGCCTGGAGTTCTGAGATTCTGGAACAGAAATTCAGTTATCAGGCAGTGCCAGGACGACCATTTATAGCCAAAAGAAGTGAGTGTTAGTGCATTTAAGGATCTCAGAAAAGGAGAAACTGATTCCTTACTGACATTGGAAGACTTCTGACTTGACTAACTTAACCTAAATGGATTCAAACTTGGCTTAAATTTATAACATAAGACTTGCTTCAACAAGTCAAGAGGTTCTCTGTTGGTTGTGGTTGACCCCTGATGTTTGCCGTCTCACTTGGTACCTGACTTGGTGCTTTTCCAAGACTTGTTAGGATCATAGATTGGAGAAACATGGACGTGGTCTCCGCTACATCGCCCCTCTTTTCTGATATGATGAAAGCATTTAGCGTCCTGTCTGTTGCCTCTGATTGGACAAACTTGTGATCCTAATGTCTTCGAAATTTGCCCCTCATAGAGCGCTCATGGCAAAATTAGTGTTTCAGACCCAAACCAGTTTTTGAACCAGGCTGTAATCGTGTTTTTAATGCCTTAGGAGTCTTTTATTAAGTTTTTTATTCTGGTGAGTACATGGTTTCTGATCTTTCTGCAGCCAGCTTTAAATTTAATTCTTGATGGACATCAACTTTAGCAACTTTAGCACTTCTGCATAGCCTCCATTTTTCTTAAGTGGATGTTGCCCTTTGGTTTGAACAAGCCTCAGCACTATCTTGTCTTTACAATTGGACCAAATTAACTTTATATTTGACTTTATATTTGATGTAATGTGACTTGGAAATTGATTTAAGACTTGTCTAAGATACAAATCACTGGAGACAAAAACTTCAGACTGAAACCAGCCTTTAGATTTGTTCCCAATGACTTGGTGCTGTGCTAAAAACTCGTTTTGGATGTAATTTACAACTCACTTTTTTATTAAGCAGATGGGTTGGACAGTAATTAGGAATTTATGCTAACATTTCTCCAGGTTATGTTCTGTTTTAGACCAGGCATTTCAAAATCTTGGTTAGTACGTCTACCTGGAATGTAATTGGGGCACCAAGGGGAGGGAGACAACCAGCCCCCCATGACCCCCCCATCCCCCAGGGGTTTTTTCTCCAGGTGTAAGTGGACAGTGGGACACGGTTGAGAGCTTCTCTGGGGTCATCAAGAGGACACCATCCTTCACCTGTGCTTTGGCGTGCTGCTTTGGTGAAAGTTTGTTGGTGAAAGTGGATTAGTTTACAGGGCTGTGAGTGGTCCCCATCCCCACCTGAGGTTTGGGGGGGTGAAAACACTGATTAGGGTAGTGAAAATTGGAGATACGGCTACATGAAATTGAGAAAAAATGAAAGTGCAATATCTTTGTTTCCCGTGATACGTGTTGTGCATTTGTATTTGTCTTGAGTGACTTGATAAAAAAACTGTCAGCCCTTTGGAAATACTTTTGACATGACTAAGTTCAGTGTTAATCAACTTTTCAGCATGTATTTTGAATTTTCAAAATAAAAGCCTGCCTTAATTCAGGCAATTGTTTTGTAAACCATGTTTTTCTGCTCAAAACTTCCACTGACGGAGCTTGAAATGAAGCCAAAGGGTAGTGAGAGTCTAGATAAGGCGAGTGAAAGCTTTCGACCACATTTGATTTTGTGAGAATGAGGGAGAGCAAGCAGCTTTTTATTAATCAGTTGCTAAAGTGGGGTCAAATATACTTATTCCATCTTGTCTCTTGATACCAGATGATAAGTGGTCAGTTTTCTGCAGTGCTACGTCCTGCTTCTGACTGAGGAAAATGTTCTCCACTAGGGGGCGATATGCAGAAAATATGCCACGATCAATATTTTTTATCTTGCATTCCCCCTTTTTCCTTTTTCTGCTCTATTTCATAAGTTTACTCTCATCTTTAGTCCTCTGATGTGTTTATTTTTTAGCTCTCACTTTTTCACATCATAATAAAAAACGTTTTAAAAACGTCAGCTGTAAAAGTTGTTCAGTTTTTGCAGGATGTACAGAGCTTTAGCTTCATACAAGTTGCTTATGCACAGTCCAAATGTGTTTTTTCTTGCATCTTGTTGCTGCAAAAACAGAGTTACTGACAGCTAAATAAATGTGAGCAGCATTGGGTCACTCTTATCTACCGGAGCTCATAAGTATTTAATAACCTCATTAAACAAAAGAACCAAAAAGACTCAAAGGAAGCAACAGTGTTTGTTCTTAAACTATCGAACATTGGCACAGAAGCTGATCCCTCAGCACATTCAGGCGACTGGAAGTCGATGGTGACCCCCTGAACTCCAGAGAATCATAATATCAGCAGCTTTCATCAAGTTCACTTCGCTATTAATCTTCCTCTTCACTTCATCACTTCATCACTCACCTCGCCTCGCCACCGCCTGTTCTCGCCGTACTTCACACATGATTCAGACCAAACGTGTGTGTGTGTGTGTGTGTGTGTGTGTGTGTGTGTGTGTGTGTGTGTGTGTGTGAGGCTGCCTGACAGACTGCTGTGTTTGGATTTAGTCCCAGAATTGTATCAGTGTGTAACATGTGAGGTGCATGTGTTTGACTGGACTCCATTATTGTCTTTGCGCGCACACACCCACACCGCCTCTCACACACACACACACATGCAGAGACAGATGGCAAACATCCTCTCAGATGAGCCAAAACTCAGTGTGTGTCCATCGTTGTCGTTATATATGACTATCAGCAGCTCATTAATCCAGAGTCTTAATGACGCAGGGAGGAGGGAAAGACAGGAGACAGAAGAAAGGAAATGAGGAAGACGATCGCCGCGGTAACTCATGATTTTTCTCCTCTTTACGACATGCGACACTTTCTGGACTTAGATTCTTGATTGGACAAGAAAAACTCACACAAATAAAACTTTTTGACAAGGAAATAAAATCCCCCCAGAGATCCAGAGTAATAGAAATCCTGCTCCCTCTGAGGAGAGATAAAACATAAAGTACCGCTGGGTTTTGTTTTTGGCTGGGGGAAGATAAAAAGTGATGAAGGGTCTGGATTTTTAAGATCCTTGAAGAGCAAAGTTTGGTATTCAGCCCTCGGTTCAGAGTTGGAGATGGGAGCGAAGCTTAAGCCCCATTCACACATGAAATACACTCTGAAAAATCCTCTGAAACTGTCTGTTGTGGGTGTGGACGCCTGAATTTGTTTACTTCATTTTAAGATGACGTCTTCCTGCAAGTTTCTTCATTACAATACAGGTATGAAGTCAGGGTGAGCAGAGTTTTCTTTACTATACACTTTTCACCTCTCGCTGCACTTCTAGTGTGTTTTTCTATAGTTGTGCTATAGTCATGAAATTTTACTTACGAATATAAAATTAGACCATTATTGGAAACTTCCTCCTCTTGAACCATCTACAGAAAACTCCACTTTACTCAAAACCAAAGCAGAGGCAGATAAAGACAAAAATGACGCCTTAATTGTGTAAAAAATCTGCCAGTTGGTCAAGAAAAAGTGTACTTTCCAAATTTCTTCGAATCAGAGTGATGTTTTCATACAAGCAGCTAAACAAGTATAACTTCCAGACTAATCAAGTCTTTTAAAATCTTGAAATTAGATTAAATTTTTCTGGACTTGTCTGGTATATGTGACTCATAGTAAGTCTGATAAGAAAAGTATTACTAAAAATAAGACATAAACACTTGCTTGGATTTCAGTTTTGGTCACAAAATTTCTTTTTCTGTGGGTTAGACAAAAAGGTGCCCAATCTTGGTGGTTTGCACTGAAGGAAAACAGGTGGCAGGGTCACCAGTTGTGATCAAATTGTTGAAAAATGTACTCTGAGGTGTCCTACTGGGAGCCAAAATGCATGATTAAGTTTCTTCCTTGGAGCAAACTTGTGCTAAAGTGTGTTCTTGGTCGCCAGAACAAATACTGAAAAGCCCTCCTGGTTGTGGATCTACAATAATCTGCCTCTTCAGCTCGTTAAGACGAGATAAACCGCCCTCTGGGGAGCCAAAACACACTAAAGTGGCATTTTGGGAACCTAAACATGTGCCTTAGTGCCCTCTTTGGAGATAAAATACTAAAAAGTGCCAAAGACCTAAAATGCATACTTGAGTGACCTTCTTGGAGCCAAAATGTACTTAAGTGTGGTCTTTGTAGTGTTGTACTCAAGACCACACTATCCAAGACCAAGACTTTCTTGAGACCAGAATGCAGCAAGACCAAGACCAAGACCAAAAAGCTTATTTTTAAATCATACTGAGGTCGAACAGTCATGAAGCAGTCTCTCTTTAATCTCATTTTCTTTTGAATACATTTGACAGACAAAACTAATGTCTGCAAATCTTACAAAGCACAATGAGAAAAGTTCTTAAATCTTAAACTTGTTCAACTAAATTCTTGCACAAAGAAAAGTCATTGTATTCATCTAAAAGCAACTGATAAGTCCAGATTTATTCTAAACGTGAAAATCAGATGTTTGTTTCTCAGGTGAATGAGGCTCAAAGTAAGTGCTCAGAGGTTTTTCTGACCCAAAGAAGAAGAACTGATCTCTGAGTTTTTGCAGGTGTCTGACGCATGAGGCACTGGAAAAAAAATCCAAGGAAGCAGGACAATCAATGAGCTAAGGCTTAATGTTTTAAATTACAGCATAAACTCATCAGGAACAGTCCAACTGGAAATAATTACATTAATGACATTGAAGAGTAGTAGATCAGTGCTGGTCCTGACTGATCTGGATGGAAAATCCCGAGTCCAGAGACCAAGACAAGACCGAGACCAAATGCTCTTGAGTCCAAGATGAAACCGAGACCTTCAAGACGAATCTCGACTGTAACAACACTGCATCTTGGGGGGCCAATATTCACAAAAGTGCCTTCTCAGGAGCCAAAACACATGCTTAATGTAGCTTTTTTAACCTTGTGCACGCCACTGCCCAACGCGGTTCCAAAAGACCCGATTAACCTCAGACATTACCAATCAAACCCCGATCACAACCACCTTCCCTCCACCATGGCTACCTGGAAGAGCGTGGACCCAAAAAGGAAAGAGAAAAGGCCGCTAAGAAAGGAAGGAAGGAAGGATGGAGGGAGTTGGAGGGAAATGAGCTCAGAAAGGAGGGAGAACAGAGTCTTGGACACCAGAATAAGGATACGAAGAATGTGGGGGGAACACAGCAAAACAAAAAAGCTAATGGAAAAGAAAAACGAAAAATCAAAAGAAGCCAAAACGCATGAAAGCAGCAGAAAAAAAAAAGATTGAAAGAGGGAAAGTAGAGGGAGGCAAAGTTGATGACTTGGAGCAAACTTTTATCAGCTGCCAACTGGTTCGGCTCTGTGTTTATGTGTGTGTGGTGTGATTGAATAGTTTCAGGACCATTGCCAGTGTTTTAGCGTGTGTGTGTGTGTGTGTTTGGAGGGTGTGTGTGAGTAGATGCTCGTGTGGTTTTCTACTATTTTCTTTGCTCTTAAAGCCAGCAGAGTGTGGCTTGTGTCTCTTCATCGTGCTGTAAAGCTTTGTGTTCGCCCTTTCAGCTGCTCTGGGATCGTACCAGAGAAGAAGAAAAGCTGCTTTTTGTTTTTGCTGAATGTTCATTTATGGATGCGGAGGATTTCTTAAATTTGCTTGAAAGTCTTTCCAGAAGTACGTGTGACACTTTGCCTGCCACATTTTTAGATCTGTTTCTGTGTAATCTTCCAGAAACATCTGGTTCAAGGTTTGTCGTTCCTCTGGGTGAAGCTGTTCTCGGCTGTCAGGAAATCTGTCTAATTTCTGTTGAATCTCTGCAGCTTTAGACGACTGATTTACTGTCAGGATTTGAATGCAGAAACTGACTTCAAAACAATCACACAAAGAGAGAACATGAAGTCATTTCAAGATTTTGTGCTGAACTAAATCCATTATCTACTCCCAAATGGATACCATTAACCCCTTACATCCCACTGCATTCTGGCCTGTACACCATACTGTGTTTAAAAGCTTATAACTTCCTTATATAACTAATCTTGTTTCAGTAAATATCATGTTTTAATATGTGGCTAAAGTCCACATCAGGCTAAATGCAGCTGCAACACTTTTTTCTCTTCATTTTTATAACAATTTTTGGAAGTCATGAACCTCAAGATGCCTTATACCAGACTTAAAACATCCACCACATCACTTCTACACTTTGTCATCTGCATCTGCGTGAAATTTGAGCTTTCTAGGTAAAACCTTGTAGAAGTTAGAGAGTATTTAGTCTCAGGTGACCAAACACCAGGTGGAGTTGTACAAACAAAACCAGCTTTTTCAGTGCTCAGTGTCGTCTTTTTACTCAACTTTGCTGATTTTGTGGAAAAAGAAAATCCTGAAAAAGTCGTTCCTAGTCACAGATTATACCTCTTCTGTTTTGTACATGAATGTGAAAGAAGACGCACAGCAATAAAGAGGTCTCGTCAATGATCTGAATGGCTACAGCTGGCTTTTTGTGAAGGGTAAAACTATTGGTTAAGTGTTTTAGTGAATAACAGACCTGTTAACAAACAAACAAACAAACGAACGACCCTGTAATAGGGCGATTTGGCAGTATGACTGTGCAAGATTGGCCAGTCGAGCAGGGAGCACTTGTTGGCTTTCACAAGCTGTCCTGGGATGAAAACTCAACAGAAAACAATAGGGCCACTTTTGTCTTGCAGCGAGAATCCAGCCTTGCTAGATCCACATTGAGGAGGAAATGCTCTAAGACTGTAAAGCTGCTGTTATTGATGAGAACGGACACGACAGACAGACAAACAATCGACTTTACAGGAGAAATTTCACCACTTGGAATAATTTGATGAAACAACACGTTTGATATGTTTGAACTCTGGATTCCTCTGGTGGAAAGGAGAGTGAATATTCAGGGTACGGGCGCCAGGATGTGACGTAATGACCCCAAACATGTAGGACGTCCCAATTGGACATCCAAAAAGAAGCGGTATAGCATTCAGATGTTTGACAAAAGCGTTGGTGTTTAAGTCAGAAAAATATCAAACAGGTGGTAGAAAGAAAGAGGTGAAGGATATTATATTTTAGTCAAACATAAATCTAATTAAACTTTCCTCCAGCTTCATGTCTTTCCATCCTCCTGGCTCCGTTCGTGTTCAGCCTCTGCCCCCCATGGCGGAGATTTTTTTGGGATTTGCTTGAATTTATTTATTGTCGACTTGTGCCGCAGCTCTTTGTTGTTTTCGCAGCGAGAGCAGAGTGTTTCGCTCCTTTGATTCCTGTTTTTGATCACAGAAGCAGCTGAATAAGGAGTACCTGCAGCTCCTCTTTTATTAAACATGAACTCTGAAATGCAGCAGACTGGGAGAGCAAAGGAAGAAGAAGGAGAAGAAGTTGAAAGTGAGGAAGAAGAGGAGGAGGAGGAGGTGGAGTAGTGAAGCCGGCTCTCAGAGCTGTCTGCTACGTTTAAGCTTTTATGGACAACAGCAGGGATCCTCCCAGCCTGATGGCTTTAACAGCTTACTCCACCGCTCTCCACAGCCTCATTCTCCATTATCCTGCTCATTTCTTACTCCTGAAATGGACTCAGTGTGAGCATGTGTACGATCCACAGCAACAGGTTCAGCGTTAATGTCTTTCACATATGGCGCAGATCTCTGTACGCTTTTCCTGACTCGTACTGATTCAGTACCGAACAAGTGTCCTCTCCCCTCTTCCTCTCTCCTCTCTCTCCTCTCCCTCACAGAAGCAGGCTTTTTGTGACATTTAGACGAGCTAAAGTGTTTTTAAAAATAGACTTTAATGGTTTAACAGGCTGAGCATTAACTATGACGTCTTCTTTTAACCAAGCTCTGGACTGATTTGAGCTCTAGCATCTGAATCTTTGCGGCAGAACGTCCTCTTCTGACCAACATGCTTCTATTCCCAGTTTTAAACTTTGTTTTAACTCTCATTATCACGTCTTCTTCTTGTATAATTGTCCATATTTCTGTACTTAGACCTGGTCTTAAGACAAGTGCAGTTCCTTGGTTTTATGAAAAATGTCAAAAGTGTCTTTTTATAAGAGCTGCACAATGTATTGTTTCAATATCATCATCACAATATGCACATATGCAACAGTCATATCACAAGGTGTGTGATAAGTCGTGATATATTTGAGCCTTTCAATTAAGTTTCTTCACCCATTCACATTACTGGTAGATCCAAATGAGCATCCATTTATAAATTTTACCACATCACAGCAACAACTCACAGCATTTTCTCAGCCCTCTGTCATCTCACTTACTGTTATCAGGGTCAGGCAGAGTGACGTGCAGTGTGAGTGAGTGGAGCATAGAAGGGATTTGGATAATAAGACACTTTGCTTGTAGTTAATATCAAATAAGATTCCTTATTGAACACTTTCAGGGTGTTTGAAAGGCAGCGGCTTCCAGAGCTGTACTTTGTTCAGCTTTGTCTGAGGGTCTATCATCATTATTTTGGGAGAATTCAGTCAAACAAAATATTGCAGTATATGTTAAGAAACAAAAATATTGCATCTTTTTTTCCTAATCTCATGCAACCCTATTGCATATATATGTCCACCTGAGAAATTAGAATATGAAGTTAAAGGTAGGGTCTGCAGGATTTTTCTAAAAATCAAATATTGAACTTGTGCAAGAATAATCCTGCTCAGTCATCATCAATGAATCTCTAAACATGTGTCAGTATCTCACCCCATCCTCTGCCTGTATGTTGATGTTTTGGTTTACTTTGGATGTTTGTGGGCAGAGAGTAGGCGTGGTTATGGCCAATCACAGAGCGCCCAGTGACTTTGCGTTTTTGAGAACAGCGAGTAGGTGCAGCCATGATTGAACACACGGCGAAAGAACGACGCAATATTTGCAGGAAGTCAGATGTAGTGCTCTTGATTCTCCTCCACCTAGAACTGCGATGCTGCAGGTGCTCACCGGACTGTTGAGTGTGTTCTTGTAGCTACGGCTGTTTTCTACAATTGGAGGTAAGCCATGGAGGAGGTGGATGATGTGTTTACAAACATAAACAAAAAAACCCCGCAGACCCCACCTTTAAATCATTTTGGTCACTCCTTTCAGAAAGTAAAACCAAGATACTATAAAGACACATTATACGCATAGTGAATTATTTCTTGAAATATTGATGATTATAGCTTGTAGATGATGGAAACCCAAAATTCAGTGTCAAATAAAATTAGAATATTACATAAGATGAAATACAGAAAAACAGAAATTTCAGGCCTCTGATCATTTTCAAAGTTTCCTCTTATGCTTTTTGACCATTTTTGGCACCTTAAACTTATTTTTATTGCTAATTCTTGCTGTTTTTGCCACTTTTCACCACTTAGATTGTTTCTCTTGCAAAGGTAGTTTTCAACAGTTTGACTCTTTGGTCGAGTAACACTGGAGTAGAGGATTAAACATCAATGGCAAAGATTTTTATCTGGTTTTCTGACACATTAAAGGTTAAAGAAATATTGCCGACCATGAAGAGTTGTTTAGTTATAGACTCAGAACCAGGCACATCAACAAAGACTGTGCGATGAAAAAGCTTGAACTTTATCTAATGTGATGTCTAAATAAGTCCTTATTTTATGATGATAATATCATAAAGTAGTGTTTATGTCTGGCCCTGTCGGGTGAATGTGTCTGGTGTTAAATGAAGTGAGATATTTGGACCAGTAATGAGACAAACGCACTCTGAGATGTGAGTCTTTGCAGTGCATGAAGGAGCATCTGAGCCACACGGGAGCTTTGAGGAGTTTAAAGTTTATACAGCGCAGTCAAAATTAATGAACTAGGATGTCACAGCAGAGAAAGGGAACACACACATACGCTCACACACACACAGCCATGTAATGAAAGCGCATTGACAAATCAAGCGCAGTGACATGAAAAGCGTCAGGATAATTACGATCACACACTCGTCTGTCTGTCAGCGCTGCGTTCGTCTTTTCACATTACTTCCTAACTCCTGCAGCGCATGTGTGTGTCTGTGTATGAGTGTGTGTGTGGGGTTTTTACTCATGTGTATTGTGTGGCCTGTGACAAATGTGTGTTTCATGGAGCAGCGTGAATGCCACCAGCGTGTGATGATTATGTGTGTGTGTGTGTGTGTGTGGGTTCCTCCCTCCCCATTCAGATTTTCTTCGGCAGCATCTGGGAGGATTTAATGGGAGAATCAAATTATTCTCTGAAGATTATCTTCCCTTACAGCTACATTTCTCTCTCTTTGTGTGTGTGTGAGCAAGAGTGCACTTCTTCTTCTTCTTCTTCTTCTTCTTTTCAACTATTCAAACAGTTTCCCAAAGCTTCAGGAAGGATTGAGTAAGATAATGAAACTATTTTCTAAAGATTCTTCTCCCGCCGCCCCGTTATCTTTCCTCCTCACCCCCGTATTTGCCACAGGCTGGATTTTTAATCTCCTGGATCATTTTGATCTCCTGAATCATTCACTGTCATCATTTTGAATTAAACCACTGCTCTGCTTCTCTGTGCTGACTGTGAGATTTCAACTCTTCCCCCCCTTTTCCTCCTCTTCTTCTCCTTTTCTGCATTGTGCAACTAGCAGCAATTATTCTCACAACCAAACCTGCTTTTCTCCTCCATACTCTTTATGTTTTGTTCATCAGGGTGTTTGTGTGTCCAGAGAAACTCTTAAAACATCTTTAACAACCTAAACCAGGCTGTTAAAGCTCTTATACAGAGTTAAATTGCAGGACTCGTGGTCGTAAATTCAGTTTTATCAGCTTTGGATGCTGTTTCCCTTTCAAAAAATCTCCACAACAGTCCAACGTTTTTGGTCTTGTTACCTCTTCAAGAGCCCAAAACAATGTTCTTACTTCTTTTCAGGTGTGGTTTCATCTTTGATTTGTAAGACTTGAAAGATGGGGTTCAAGGAAAAGATCACAGTTTAAACTACCTGCTGTTCAGTGTCAGTATTTTATGGGTCAAGAAATACCTCGTGGGTTTAGTTGAAGGCTGCCGAATCACTTTCTCTGTTCTGGTTTTGTGTGCAATGATCGAGGAAAAAGACAAGAAATCAAGCTTTTGAAACAGTAGTTGAAATGAGGACTTAATGTGACACTTTTTATATCATTTAAAGCCAGAATAATGTGCCAGGAAATATCAGAATATGACCAAAACTTGTTAAAGTGCACTGAGTGAGGAAACCAGGACCCCAAATTTTTTAACAGACTTTAAGTGATGTCAGTGTGGTCCGATTTTAAAGAGGGGGTATTTTGCTTTCCAAGGTTTTAACACGGATATAAAGGAACAATGCTGGATGTTTAAATCATATTATGCAAAGATTCTGAAAAGATTATGGATATATAATCAAACTGAGTCATGGTCTCCTGCATGAAACCACCTTTGAATCTGCATGGCACGATAGTGAAAACTTTAGATGACCTAATAAGGAAGTGTATCAGGAACTTATTTACTTTTTGTTTTGATTAAGTAACTTCTCAAAGGCCTGAGGGAGGTAAAACTATGTAAATATTCATGAAGCATTCATGACCTGATTTGATACACATGGGTGTGTGTTGTGCTGAGAGACGCTTTAGAAAACAGTAAAAATCTTACGGAGGGGTGCAAAAGTACACTTCTTTTTTTAACTTTTACTCTTTTTGGTGATGTTAAGACTTTATTATGAAACAATTTGGATGGTTCTAGGTTTTAGATCTTTAAGGAGCATGCTGAAAAACATCTATTTGTTTTGTATCATGGTATAAGATTCAAACTGATTCTGATGTGACCATAGGATTTGCTCAAAAACAGACCCAGAAATCTGCTGCCTCTGCACCAGCTGAAAACAAACTCTCTCGATGTGAACGGCTGCCCCTAGAATCACAGTTTCCTTGCAGAGCTCTGGTGCCTGGAGGTGACTGCTCGCCTGTAAAGAAAACACAGCAACAGGGCTCTGAACACGGGCAGCGGGCGGTGAAATGAGGAGAAAATTTGATGTAAATACTTTGAGTCTCCTGAGACGCTTTGCTGCCTTTAAATCATGCAGTGATTGGATTGAGAAACAGAAGCGCTAACAGACTCTTATTATCGGCAGGCGAGTAGATGACTGTGTGTGTCCTGAAGCCACCTGATAGCTCCGCTCTGATGGGTTTTTGTCTGCTGCCAAATACCCGTCCACTTTCCCCCCTGAAATAAATTGCAGAGTAAAGTAGGTGGACTTTCAGAGACTCTCTCTCGGGCTCCTCTGATGTAAACCAAACCTCGCACAGAGGAAGACGAGCCTTTGTTCTCGTCACAGCTCTCCTGTCTGAATCACAGCTCATCAGCGGTTTCATCTCTCTGGGCAGGACCTCCATTAAAGATGAACAGGCTGTCACTGGTTGCATAAGAGGCCTGAACTGATTTTAAAACAGAGTTCGCTTTGAAAGATCATCACAGAGTTCACGGCTCAGGAGGAAAACTTTTCTTTTTATTCTGCTCCCTCCGGCTGCAGATGGTCATGAACCCTAAAATGTGTCCGTCACTGTCAGAAGATCAGAAACAAACCTGGAAGATGTTTACCCCGAGCTTCATGTGGAGGGTTGGGATGTCAATAAAGTGCAAGCTTTGGCGTTAAGTCTTGGTTTTCAATAAGATGCTGATGTGATAAAATGGACTTTTTAGAAGTTTTAGCTCGCAGCTGTGGCTCATCTTCCTCCTGAGAATAATGTCCAGTTTGGTCTGAGCATCTTGTATCATGTATTATACAAACATGTCTGCACCTTCCACATTGAACCAACTGAAGCCTTATTGTATTGTATCATTACATATCACATAGTTCTATTCTGCATTGTACCCCTTATATCATGCAGGAGCTCACTGCATCATATTGTTTCTTATTAGATTTATTTCTAATTCTGTATTTTATCATATCCAATCGAAATTGCATCATAATATTGTATTACATTATTCTTTTTCATCCTGTATTGAGACATAAAATTATATTGTATTGTAATATGGCATTGTAGCACAGCATATTGTATCGCATCATATTGTAAGGAATTGTAACAAAATGTAAGGTAACACATTGTAATGGAACATATTGTGAAGTACTATAAACTATATCATAATGTATCTTAACTATTATATCATAGCATCATATGATATCACAACATACAATAAAATTACATAAAGTATCGTCAGGTAAAATAAAGTCAGGTAAAGTAAAGTCACGAAAAGTAATGTCACATGGAGTAACGACACGTATATTAACGTCGCGTAAAGTAACATAGCGTCACCTAAATTGGCGCCACGTGAAGAAGCGTCACGTAAAGTAGCGTCACGTAAAGTAGCGTCACGTAAAGTAGCGTCACGTAAATTGGCGCCACGTAAAGTAGCGTCATGTAAAGTAGCGTCACTTAAAGTAAAGTCACGTAAAGTGGCGTCACGTAAAGTAGCGTCACGTAAAGTAGCGCCACGTAAAGAAACTTCACGTAAAGTAGCGTCACGTAAAGTAGCGTCACGTAAAGTTACGTCACGTAAAGTTACGTCACGTAAAGTTACGTCACGTAAAGTAAAACCATGTAAAGTAGCGTCACGTAAAGTAGCGTCACGTACAGTAGCGTCACGTAAAGAAGTGTCACTTAAAGTAGCGTCATATAAAGTAGCACCACGTATAGTAACGCCACGTATAGTAACGCCACGTAAAGTAACGCCACGTAAAGTAACGTCACGCACAGTGGCGCCATGTGAAGTAGCGTCACTTAAAGTAGCGTCATGTAAAGTTGCATCACTTAACGCAACTTAACGTAACGTCACATAAAGAAACTGAACATCGTTTATAGTAACTAAACATAATTTTAAGTAATGTAACTTTAAGTAGCGTAACTTTAAGTAGCGTAGCTTAAAGTTGTGTAACGTGAAGTAGTGCTAAAAAAAAGCATATTGTGAAGTAGTGGAACATAAAATAACATATCATAAAGAAAAGTAACATAAAGTATCATTAAGTATTGTCACATGAAGTAACGTAGCATCAAGTATCTTAGCATAAAGTACAGTTGCACAAATTATATAAAATATTGCATTGAATTATTCTCCATTGTATTTTATAGATTTTTAGCATGTTGCATCATATTGCAACCAATCAAATTGTATTGTACATCATTGTACCATCACACATGGTGAGGGATCATATCTTATAGTCACGTACAGTAAAATATTACATTGAAATATATTGTCTTGCATAATAGTGTATCGCTTGTTTAAATATTGTGTCAAAGTTAAACACATTTTAATTGTTATTTTTTAACATGTATAGCATTCTATCATAAAACATTATTGTATTGTTTCGTATCAAAACATTTGGTACTATGTTGTATCAGTTTGCATCCTAACTTTTTGTACAACATTGAAACGCATTGCACTGTGTCATAACATATTGTTTCCTATCTGATTGTAAGTTACTCTACAACTGTCATTCCAAGAACACACGCCACTTCTGAGTTCTTCAAGTTCACACAAAGACTTTTTGAAACGCTGATACCGTTTCTTTGATACTCAGGGACATGTTTTAGGGTGCAAGAGCAAAAAGCAAAAAGATGGATGACTGATTTCAGAGCAATAAAGGCAGAGAGCTGTGGTCCCATGGAGATTTAAAGGTGTTCAAACGTAGGAATAGGGTCACCTGTTGGACCCAGAGAGGCTTGATTTAAGATGATGTATGGATGGAGGCAGATACGCTCCTAAACTTTAACGTCTTCACTGAATTCTGGAGTGAAATGCAATTGAGCAGAGGAAGAATTATGATTCTTTTTTTTCGAGGTCTGCGTCCTCTCTGTCCTCTTCACATTCTTCTCATTTATTTCCTCATCCTCTCTCTCTCTCTCGCTCTCTCTCTTGTAGCCGCTCGTGTCTCTCCCCTTCCCCTCCGGACAGGCCTGGATCATGAGGATTACAAGGGTTTTGTGTTTCAGCGGCGAGAAAGATGAGGAGGAAGAGGAGAGATAAAGAGGGCAGTTGAAAAGGGGAGTGAAGAGGAGAAGAAAGGGGGGGAGGAGGGGGCATGTTTGTACAGGCGCGAGAGGAGGAATAAAAGGGGGGAGAGAAAGAGGGGGAGGAACTCCAGGGATTCTTGTTCGTCTTTCAGCGCCGTGGAGTTTTTCTTACTTTTATCCTTTTTCTTCACTCTCTCTTTCACCCCTCCCCCGGCGCCTATAAAGCCCGGGTTCAGCCCATTTGTACACACTCACACACACTCACACACACACACACACACACACACACACACTGCGAGTACCTCATTATGGCAGTCAAGTGTGTTCTCAGACTCCGTATTCAGACTACAGATTGGAAATACAACACCAGACACACCCCTCACTGTATGAGTCGATACACACACACACACACACACACACCCTTTTAGCCCTCCCAGGTGAATTAGCATTCCTCTATTTTCTTCGCAACAAATCGTATTTACATTGGCAGCGCCTGGACGCCGCTTCCCTCTTTATAAACTATCAATCAGTGAAGATGATGATGGATCTGATCTGTATACAGCCGATAGACTGACTGACAAACTCTAAGTGGCAGAGGGGGAAAACTGAAGCAGGAGATTAAAGTGGTAATTGTGTTTGGGAAAGTGGAAAATAGAGGCCTTTAATTGGAGTTTCAGAGGGGTAACGGTTCAGATAACTGTCATGGATCGACATTTAGTGTGCACTGTAAATATGAATGGGGCTCAGTTAGATACAAAGACTCTTATCAAGTGTTTCAGACGCGTCGAAACTGTCAAGTTAGTTCGGAAAGTTTGACGGATTCTTCAACCTTTAGAAGACTTTAGTTCTTAACTGCCAGTAACTAAGAAATGGAGGAGACTTTCTGACATCTTTTAGCGCTTCTTCTCATATCAGTGTCAATAACATACTGAAGTACTTGTACTCGTTCTCGTAAAAGTACTCCAAATACTACAACATCGAACACCACTATAAACAAGCTGGCTTGTCATTGGTGCCCAGGTAGAACAGCTGCTGACTGTTAAAATGTCTACAACATGTGCAGGTGCATCATGGTCTTGATTTCATTCGTTTAAACCATAGACTGTGTAAAACATGGACGTAGTCTCCGTGAAGTCACCCGTCTGTTGCTGCAGCCCCATTTTGAGACTAAACGGCGGGAGCAGCCCAAATGGGACGAGTGAAGAGTGCCCAAACTCACAGCCATTGGGCACCCATCAGTCACGTGATTTGAGCTGTGGCTCTGATTGGGCAAGCTCTTGATATATTATATTTAGTAACTTATTAACTTCATTTGATTTTCTTTGAGCAATCATATTATGAGGGTCACAAAATACTAATTTAAAAATTTATAATACATGTAGTCTGACGTAATATATGACGTTTCTTTCACTGCAGTTAATGTAACTGTTTTGTTTGTCACTCTTTTAAAGCATTTGTATTAATGATGCTTTATACATCAACTTATCGGATTGGCTTTTACAGCCTGCCTCAAGTGGACACTTGATGAACTGCAACTTTTTTCGCATTAGCTCTACTTTTTCAAATTCCAAGGTTGCTACTTTCATGCAACTAGAGAACTTTAACAATTAAAATTACAGTGATATCAGTTGTAAAACTCATTTTAGGTGATTAAAAATCAAAATGCACCTACAGCTTGTAAAGTTTTAGTCATAGTAACATTTCTAACGAGTACTTAAAGTAACTAATTCATGTCTCCCAATTTTCTTAATGAAGTTGGTTGACATAATTTGCTTATGATACTTTTAATTTCTTATAATTGGCTCTAGTTTCTAGTTTTGTAATTCAGTTTGTGCTTTCTATGGGCCAAAATAATGTGCTTAAAGACATTAAAGTATTCAACAAAATATGGTTTGATTATCTTGAACAAATCATAGAACAGTGCACCCACAAGTTCACATATTTTTCTTTTCTCACGGACAGAAACCACCAGTTAAACCTCTGTTGATTCTTGTGTTTTTTGTTTGATTCTTGCAGCCGTTCTTAATTTTCACAGTTTAATGTGTTGTGCAGAATCGAAGGCCTTGCTACTTTGGGAGAGGTTATTGCCACATCAGGTTAAATAAGCAGTAAGTTGTCACTGTACATCACATTTTGAGGTTTAAATGGATGTCACTGTACGATTACAAGCATTTCAAACAATGATTCGGCTCTTTGACATCGGCAGCTGTGGAAAAAGAGACCTTGCCAAAACAACATATAAATTCAAGCTGCTGGAATAACTCTCCATGTGTTTATTTTCCTCTCTGAGTCTTATTTATTTCCCCCTGCCCAGCCATAGATTGAGCTGATTGGGTTTGGGTAAATATCATTTTTCATAACTAATCCATGTGATGGAGTCAGCCTCTCACCGTCTGCGGGGGATTAATACGTCCTGTCTGTCTAATCCTGTTTGATTTAGTCTGCCTGACACGCTGGCATCAAAATATCCACCAAGCAGAGTTGATGGAAACAGAGTGAGCATACGTGTGCATTGTTTTCTGGCTTGACATTTTACTGCTCTATAATTCAATGGGTGAAGAAAAGTTTAACAAAGTAGAGTTAAACTAGTTTGCCAACATTTTTTACTCGCAAACTTTTGTAGCTTCCCCCAACAGTTCAGTGTCATAAATCACTCAAGGGTGTTGCCAGACTTGCAAAAATTATGTTGCACAAGTGTAAAACATGGAATTTCTTGTGTGTTTGGATGAAACCAGTGGCTTTTTATTGTGGTATTTACTTTGGGGAAAAAAACAATATTATGAGAAAAAGCATGGTTAAAGTCAAAACAGTCACCTCCAGTGTTAAAAATGTTGGATATGCTAAAGTAGAAACACTGTTTTCACCAGAGGCTGCATTTAAAGAACAAAGGGTCCCTGTTAAAAACAAGCCAAGCACTAGGAAACCTGTTTACATCCTAATTCAAAGTCTTATTTGGCGACATGGTTTGTAATTACACGTGACTGCAAATGGGCTGATTTGATGATAGTTTGGTCCTAGATTCATACAAATGTCCAGTAGCTTTAGCTGAAACCTCCAAAGATAAGCTGATTAACTAAATGCACAATGAAAGCAAGGCAGGTGTAGAATGTCATCTGTCTGGTGAACTTCAACTTTGTCATATTTTAACCAACAACAATGACAAAAGAGGCACTTTGGGGTGTGTTTTGGCTCCCAAAAAGGCACCTGGGCCCAAGTTTTGCACCAAGAAGAGCACTTAAGCATATTTTGGCTCTCAAAAGGACACTGAAACACATGTTTTTGGGGACTAAGAGGGCACTTTAGCGTGTGTTTTGTCTCCTAGCAGAGCAATTTATTATGTTTTACCCAATCAAAGATGCAGCTAAGTGTTGTTCCTCAACGTCACCATTTGTTTTTGCTCCTAAGATTGGGCTCAAATGCAAGTTTGCTTCCAAGGAGGGCACTTTAGCTTTCTAGTGCTCTTCTTTTTTTTAGCAATTAGGCCACGATACCACCAGGGGCAGCACCACCATTCATTAGATCCCTAAATATCCACTCCTATTTCATCTAAATGTTATCACATTAGCACCACGACCACCATGTTTTAAACAGCCTTTCAG
Source organism: Thalassoma bifasciatum (assembly GCA_008086565.1). Classification (NCBI taxonomy): domain Eukaryota; kingdom Metazoa; phylum Chordata; class Actinopteri; order Labriformes; family Labridae; genus Thalassoma; species Thalassoma bifasciatum. The sequence goes on from RPOG01001541.1 coordinate 125,480, forward strand.
GTGCGGTAATCCTGCCATTAGCACCTGTAATGATAAGATCTACTTCCATTAACCATTTGTTCTTTTTCAACAGAAGCACACATACTGTAATCTCATTGCTAATGGCTGGATGTGTATAGAGATGTTCCAATACCATTTTTTCACTCCCAATGCCGATTCCGATTCTTGCGCTGTGGGTATGTGCTGATACCGAGTACCGATCCAATACCAGTATGTTTTAAAAAATATCATGCTGCGCCTGCATGACTGCGATATGATTCTCATTGAGGTAAGGTCTGGCTCAGGTTAAACCCTTTGTAAAACATGAATCAATACATGAAATTAAAGCCATTTATTTTTCAATATAACAAGACAGCAGTATCCAGCGTGAATTATTGCCACACCGCTGACATGATTGGGCTAGTCAGCTTCGCTCCAAGTTCTGCATTAACTGGTGTGGCTGTGCTCAAGCAGTCTGCAGGCTGCAAGGTGCAGCACAGCGCTACTGTTTTAAGAGCAGCGAAGAAGACTGTGCCAGAGTTTAATGGAGCCAAACATATTTAATAAATTATGTGGTATCGGACCGGTGCCTGGGCTCCAGTAGTCGTCGATACTGATACCAGCATTTTTGGCAGTATCGGCGCAATTACCGATACTGGTATTGGCATCGGAACAACTCTAGATGTGTATACAGGGCTTCGTCATGGTAACGATAATAATGTAAGGAATAGACCCTCTAGTGTATCACTCTATAGTGATAAGAGTAGATAATTGCCGTAAACACTTTCTCTCTCATTTGTTGCATTCACCAGACGTTGGCACAAAAATGCCCTCACTTTGACCTCATCACACCAATTGTCCTACTTATTTCCAATGCTGTGCAGTGTCTCTTGTAGTGTCCAGGATGAATGGATGATGTTTTATCTTGTTTATTGAAAATCTACTACAACAGCAACAATGTGACGTCACCATCAAGAGTATAAACAAACAATATGGGCAAGCAAGGTGTGTTTTTTTTAAAACTAGAATTGTTGGAATGTATTGTTTTTGTTTTGTTTCTGTGGACTGTAGAGAAAAGCAAAACAATTGTAATCAAATAAGCCAGACATCTTGAAAAGTCATTGGATAATATGGAAACATCTTAACTCAAAACACATGCAATATTTTTGTCTTCTTTCTTTGTCTTTTTGTCGTCTTTCTGCATGTTGATTTGGCACAGTTTTTACATCAGATGCCCTCTCTGACACAGTTTATCCAAGCCTGGAACCGGCACTAATGAGACCACCGGCTCGTGACCCCCTAGTGGCTGGGAGGACACTGCTGATCAACAGGGGGAGCAATTTGGGGTCCAGAGTCTCGCTCAAGGAGACGACTCAGTGGCCCGCAACATATCTGATATATTTGGAGTTATTTTAGGCATTAAGATGCAGAAGAACTTCTGTGTCTTATGGTGTCAAGTGTTAAATTCAACACAGCTGAAAGCAATCAGACACAAAGAAGAGAGAAGAGTTTATAATGAGAAAATTGACAAGCAGAGTGAAAGAAGGAATTCAGAATAAATGGAGGAAAAAGAGCCAAGAAAAGGAGGGGAGAGTGTTTGGCCTCAAGTCAAATTCACTACCACAGAGCCCCTGAGTCTATGTGTGTGAGTGTGTGTGTGTGTGTGTGTGTCACCGAGGCGGAGGCAGCCTGCCATGCCTCAGCGTGTTAATTATGTAAATTGGTCATTAGGAACCCTTATGGGGCCAGGATGAACTGCCCAAACACAACACACAGAAACAGTATCAACACACACATATACACACACACATATACACACATGTGCAAGTGGCTGCACATGTTAAGTGGCCAACAGAAAGAAAATTAGGGCAGTGGAAAAAGGAGGAAATCTTTCCTTTGGACCTGATCGCTGGTGGAGTTTTCTTGTGGTCGCCTCAAATCTGGCAAATAAATTGAAAATAATTCAAATTCGCTGCCAGTGAGCTGGAAATGAACTCATGAGGAGCAATATTTGGTGCAAAGACTGGCACGGTATTGCTTTTGGTGTTCCTTTAAACATTTTCTTTGCTTTTATCAGACAGTTTGGTGAAACATGTAAGGCGTGTGCAGCAGACGGCGGCAATAATGAAACCAGATTTCACCAGATTTTGAAATTCAAAATGTGGAAGAAAGGAATGCGAGTGTTTTAATATCCCTTTTAGAAACAGTCAGGAACTTTTTACCAAGCATTTGTGGTTGAAAAAGATACATCTTGACACAGACTTTAAATGTTTATAGTCCTGTTGAACAGTGTTGTGGCTGCAAACACAACAGCCCTGATGAACGTCTCCCATGGTGCACCTGAAACTTTCACTCCCTGCGATGGTTTGAGGCTGTTTTGCTGCACTCTGTGGATCTTTGGGACTTAAAGAAAAGCTTCCTCAAGCTTTTTCCTTTCTTGTGGACACATTAGCTCAGTGAGCAGTGTATTAGGAAGCATTGGGAAGTAATTAGCCCCCTGCTGATTGTAGAGCTAAAACTCAGTGTTGATGAATGGATCTGTCAGTGATCAGAGCAGGACTGCATTCCCTCTCTGTCTACAGTCAGCTAAACACCTCTCAGCTCAACGCGCAGATATGAAAGTGAAACAAAAGGAGGTGTTTGTGCTGTGAGGCCTCTGACTTTCCTGCATTAACCATCATTTGGGACTTTTTCAGGATCATTATGTCTCCCTGTGGCAAAACAACCAAACATTTAGCATCAGGAAAGTAATACTTCTTCCTACTGAGTCAAACTTTGGGTGGGATTTATTACCTTATAATAAAACCATTTGGGGAGACAGGATATGTAACTCAATACTGCAAAAACTGAAATCAATGCAAATGTTTGTCTTATTTCTAGAACAAATTGTCTTATTACATGAGCCACATTCACCTGACAAGTCCAGTAACATGTTATTTCAAGATGTTAAAAGGTAAAAATGATGCCTGAATTGCTAGTTATGAGAAGAAAAAAAAAAGAAAATCTGCCAATGGGGTAAGGAAAATTTGCTCATCAGGTAGGGATGCACCTGTTATATATGACACATTTTCTGTGCAAAATACTTAATAACTTAATGCTCCCCTTGAGTCGATCAGAATAATATTCACAACCAGAGCAAATTTGGCAGATATCACAGTTGACAGAGTGAGGAAACGTAATTTCTGTTCACAGGGAACATGTTGTGCTGTGCATGTCGTCTTTGCACTGGAAACATGGCGACTGGATCAGGCATAAAATACATAGAGAATTCTTTATTGTCCACAAGGAAATTTTTTTTCACAGACAGTCATATCAAGTTGGCGTTAACACCAGAACATAGAACACAGACAGTACCATAAGTATGGAAACCAATTTAGTGAACTTGTTGAGAAAGATGATGGATAAAGGAACAAAGCTCCTGTGAAAATGAACCTTTCTGTATTTTAGCGTTTGGTTTCTGCGTGCTGAGGGAAGGCACTGGAAGGAGTTATGGAGAAGGTGCTCAGTGTGTGAAACTGTTGATTTGGCTCAAACTATCATATCAAGTAAGCAGCCGCCCATTATATTGGCTGATAACCCTCTCAGATCTGCTGATAACTGATAGTTCATTTTTAAACCAATATTGGCTGATACTGATTTATGTCTTGCATCCCTATTGTCAAGTTTCTTAAGATTAGAATTTTCCAAAGCCAACACCATTGGCAGATTATTTTGGACTTGTTACAAGCAATTCAGATGTCAATTTTATCTTCAAATAACTTGAAATGAGGATGGTAAATGTGGTTCATATGAAGTCCAGAAAGGCATTTTCACTAAAATATAAGACAAAAACTTGTTTAGTTTTCATTTTTTGCAGTAAATAAAGTTTTTGTTGCAGCTTAATTTGGAAGTTTCCTACCAATGGTTTGTCCCCACTAGGGATGCACAAGTCTAACCAAAGTAACCGATATTGGTCCCAGTCAGACTCAAAAAGCTTGATTGAGAACCGTTGGCATAGGTAATACAAGTGCTCTTTAAATTACCGTAATTCCCAGACTTTTTGGGCCAGCAAGAAAATTCAGATGGTCCCCTAAAGAAGGAAAGATGAGCTTGAGATGAGGTGATACCTGGGGTAGGAATCCACACGGATAATCATAACCAATGTTTGAGGGCATGATTGTCACCGACTCCAGTCACAGGCAATAACCGATTCAACCTGTTCCCATTACCGTAACTCTTCAGATATTTGGGCAAGAAAAATAATCCAAACAGTTCCTGAAAAAAGAGAAGATGAGATTCTGGGAGATGAAATAAAAAAAACCTTGATTGGGTGGATCCAACTTTTTTTTTTTTGCCAATTTAAGACTCTCTCTGTTTCTTCATCAACTTTTTTTATCCAACATTTAGATAATGAGCATTTAAGGCTAGTTATTTAGCCTGATATACAATAAAATGAGGATATTTTTGCCTTGTGATGTCCATCATAAAGTCTCTTTTCTAGATGCCACATTTTCTGGGTAGATTTTCATAAAAGTTACTCAGCACATGACTTCCCTCCAGAGGATGAACCATTTCCATTTGGACACAGTTTTGGCTTCCTTCCTCTACCACCAACTGGCTTAACATGTTTTGCAGTAAAGAGACGAATAAGCCAAAATGCATAAAGAAAACTGCGTTTTTGAAAAATGTTCACTTATTCGTGGATAAACATCGAGATATTTTCCTGTTGGATTTCGTTGTAGCCATTTCAGCCAGCCTCAAAGCTGCAGGCGGGGTGAATCATTTCAGGGAAGTACAAAGAGTTCTGCACATGTTGGACGTTTTTATTTTGAAATACGAGGATTACATTCTTGTTGAGACGTGAAAATGTTCTCCATGTCTTCAGAAATGCTGTTTTTGGATTCATCAATCTCCGACAAAGAGCAAGTTTTCCAAAGTTTCCTCTCTTACCTCCTTTACCCCTCTCATGTTTCTCTCTGTCTCAACATTTGTTCATCTATCATTCATCCATCAATCTCTCATCTGTCGCTGCATCCGTCTCTTCTTCCTCTTCAGTATTTATTGCTATCTGTCCCTCTTTCCATCTGTCTCTTCTTCGGCGGCTGTCAGACGACTTAGGCGATAAGAAATGGCAGCCGTATCAGAAGAACAGACTGTGGGTGAGTGTGTGTTGGCTGGGTTGTCAGCTCGGGCTGTCATTTTGTCATTTTTAGAAGAATCGTTCTGAATCCCCGTAGAGCTGAGTCACACACACACACAGACTCTTTCTCACACACACAGGGTAATCTTTGCGTCTTCGGTTGCAGAGAAATGATGGACAAGGAGACGCACATAAAGACAAAGAGACAAAACACTCACAACGGAGACATTCTTGGTGTCAGAAATGTCAAACGGCACTTTAGCGAGGAGAAGAGACCCCTGCTGAGTCTCAGACAGCCTCTAGGAAACCAACTGTAACCTTCCACCTCTCAGATTTTCTTCCCACTCTTTAAAATTGTCGGTAAATGACCCAATCTATAAGACAAAACCGGTCCATTTCTGCCCCCCAGAGTTCACGACCTCAATCTGAGAGGAAAATTAACAACAACAACTTGTTCAGGTTTGTCTGAAGTTTTGAAAATTGTGAATCAGAGGGGGAGGATTATCATTTTTAATTTGAAAAGCTCACCCGGCAAGTCAAATCAATAGAGTGAGAGGGTTCCCTGCCGAGCGGGCGAAATGGAAGTCAGAGAAAGCAGAGATCTAATCTGAATCTCTGCACGAAAACAGGAACATTTGTCCTCCACTATCGATAAACGTGCTTATTTTTCGTCATTAAGAGGAGTAATAGAAATGGAAATGTGCTGTTTTGCTCTTTGAATGCATATTTGTTTTCTTGATTATCTCATTTTCTCTCAAATTTGTAAAGTCATTATGCTTTTAATCATTCTTACAAATCATCTCCCAGAGCAGCAGTGGCATCTTCTCTTGTACTTGATTCAAAGGTTATCAGACTTTTCTGTTCAATGCTGATTATCAGGGAGCAGATATTCAGATCACGGCGTTGTATTCTCCTGGTGAGCCAGTTCTCTCCTACATGAAAGAATAAAAGTCCACTTCAGCCACTAGTATCATAATATCTTGACTACTTTTTTTCTTAAAGGAGCATTTATTCATGTTCTAGCCACTTGAGGGCGACAGAAACAAGCCGTACAACAACTTGCAAGATCTGTAGTATCCTAAAAATTCCCAGATATCCTACTGTTCAGAATTTCTCAGTATGCAGCGGACCAGTGTACTATTTCCCACAATGCATGGTGCTAATGCTGCTTATCTAAGAGGGGGCACTCAGGCTTATATGAATTATCCCCACCTACTGGAATAAATCAGCACAACTACAGCACAACAGCCTAAAGGGTTAACATGGATTCAATTTTTCCATCAGTAGTGTAAAAAAAAAGTCAGTTGGTTCCAGAATTATTTTCCATAAATGATAACTACTGGTGAACCATTAAAATTGACAAATTTTACCAAAGCAGAACCCTGAAATTTGTCTCTGAATTTTGATTTTTTTTTCTAAATGAATTAAAAATGTTCCTTAAACCATTGAAAATAATAAAGAACCAAAAAGCCACATAAAAAATAAATGAATAAGCTTTAACTGTTTTATCTAATTTGTTAGTCATTTTAAATTATGTTGAAAGTGTAATTTTTTGCTCCCTTGAAAAAGAGGTTCTCAATCTCGATGAGACTTCCCTGGTTAAATAAAGGTTAAAGAAAATAAATAACTAAATACAATTCATATTCCCCATGCTTAGTTTAAAGTGTTTATTTTTCTATACATTTAATTAACTTCTAATTCAACTTATCTAATTGTATTGTTCCACCGCTAACTGATATAAAATGCTTCATCTTGTTGTCTCTTTGCATATTAATGGTCGAAATGCCAAAATGTTCTCATGGTTTATTTTCTATATTTATGATAACGTTAAATATTAAAAAAAACATCAGTTTCAGAAACAGAATCCAGAGTAGAATACTGCTAAACAGACCCAACAAAACAATCATACTACATACTTCATACTTTCACATGGAGTATGTAGGAGGTTTGGAAAACAGCCAATGACTCTACTGTTGAGTTGCTTTTTTCTGAAGCCCAAAAGTGGCAGATGCCGTATTGGAAATCCTGACTCCTTACATTACAAGAATGACTTTCACGTAAAGTGTCTGACTAATAAATGTGCAACACTCTCAAAACTGTTTGACATACTGAGCTGTAAGCATGTTTAATCCTGCTGTAAAAATACACCTTTTAATATTGAACCTAATGGTGGTTTCTCAGCTTTTGAACTCAGCCTCAAGTGGACACTCAAGGAACTGCAGTTACTTCATTTATTAACACCAGTGTAAGCTGATTGGTAACGTCTTTTGTCCGCCCAAGCAGAGTTATGACTGGTTACTACGCATAATTTTTTTTGTGACTGAGCTCTTTCAATGGTTAGAACAAAAATGAAAAAGAAAATACAGAAGGAAATGAGGTTCATTCAGTTCAAATATCAAACCTGTGGAATTCGAGGGTATAAATCATCAAAAAGCTGCAGAATCAGACCCAGATGAAGCAACAATGGAGACACAGAAAATCTTTTGATCTAATAATTGCTGATTAGAAGGAATTCCTGTTAGTCTGCACCACTGAACAAATTCAGTCTAAGTGGGAATTATCTCCAAAAGGCTGCACTAAAATCCCTTTATCATCAGCCAGAGCCATAAAAATAGAAAAGAGTGTCAGTTTCCCTCCTCCAGGGGTCGAGACCTCCTGAGAAAGACTCCTCCACTCCAGCGGAGAAAGGGGAAGTTGTTGGCAGGCGACACGGCAGGAAATGAGCATCTTTGAGCTTCTTTTTGATGATCTTGACCCATTTCTGTGGATTGTTTAGCAACAGCAGTTTATTAAAAGCACTAAAAATAGCATCCGTGAGAGATTTTCAGAGCTGTGTGAGATTTAATTTGAACGTCAAAACCCTCAAAGGCAGTTTGTCAAAACAGTTAGAGATGAAATCTATATGAGGCAAGTACAGTCTGAATCCTGACACATGTGGCTCCTCATAGGTGGTGGATGGCACATCTCAAAGCTGCTTTCCTGGTGGGAAAACAGCCCTCTTCTCCTCCTTTATATCTTTTCATCTGACTCGTCTATCACCTTCTTATCTTTGTTCCCATCTCCAAGCTTCGCCTCGCTTCCATGAAGGTAACCTGAGAGAAAAGAGTGGAGGGAGGAGGAGGAGGAGGAAGGATGGGGGAGAGGAATGAGATTCAGAAGCTAAGCGGGAAAGATGGTGAAAGATAGCGAAAAGGACGAGATGAGGGGGGAAAAAAGGACAAGGACAGGTGAGAGAGAAGCCTGACGAGTGTGAAAGTCGGACAGGGAGCAAAGGAGAGGAACGGGTGATGAAATAAGAGAGTAAATGAGGAGGGAAGAAAAGGTTTCAAGGTGAGGAGGGGTAAGTAGGGGGTGAAGAGGAGCGAGATGATGGAAAGTAAATTAAATAAGAATACCTGCGGGAGTTGAGATGAAACCGATACACAGGCAAGGGGTATTTTTATTAGAAACCACATGTGTGGTCCACCTTCAATATGACGTGAGATCCACTTTGATAGATTGGAAATTTATTGTAGAGGCTTTTTTAGCAGGTCACTAGTATTTCAGTTTATTTGATTCAGTCAGTTTAGCCTCTGACTGACTTCGATCTGCGATATGAACCTGACCGAGTTTCAGATGAAGTTCTGTCTCCTGCAGCTTTTTTTCTTTCTGCAGAGTTCATACTCTGAGGTTCACTCATATCTTTCAATTTTAGCGTCTGTCTGGTGCAAGCTGCTGCAAGAATGAGACAAGGTGTTTATGATCCAGTGCAAATGAAAAAGTATTTGAATTTCTCTGAGTATGGAGAGAAAAAGCAGGCAGGATGCAATCTGTTGTGATCAGATCTTAATTTATTGATCTCTGAATCATGGAGATGAGGCTGACAATCTTTTTTAGATTGAACATTTCAGATGACTTCCTGTTATGCACCAGGAGTGATCGGTCCAACCTCTATTCCTCAAACAAACAATTTTTCTTTCGTTGCTTTCTGACCCAACAAGGATTGAAGTTTTACTTTGATGTTAGAGCAAAATCACAAGACATTCAGTTTAATTTTTTGGATGCAGATGGTTGAAGTAAACCAGGAAAGAAGCCTCTGTGTAACTTACTATTTACAGTGAAACTAAGACTCTCTAGACGCAGATTATCAGTTCATTTTGAGAAGTTATGACTTTTTCTCTCTGAATGTGCTGCATATTTTTTACATGCATTAAAAAGACTCTTTTGGCTTGAGGTTAGTTATCTAAAGCTACATTTCCATTACACTGTTTTAAAAAATAAAGGTGATATTTCTGAAATTTTGGTAAAGTATAGTTATGCCTGGGTGAGTGTGAAATGTCATATTAAAATTTGAGAAGCTTTTCCAAATTTTGGTGTTTTCATTACCATTTTTTGGTGCAATATTGTGCTTCTGTTTCCTGCATTTGAAATACAGAGTTGTTGAACCAACATCTTGACCCAGACCTTAATCAACCTTTGATTAAAAGCAATAACCATACTGTAAATTTGTAGATATTAAGCTGTTTATATCTGCAAAGTACACTCTGACATATCAAGTTATGACATTTTTGCATCTGTTTATTTGTTTCTGATGAGTCTCAGCTTCACTGTTAATAGTAAGCTACACAGGGGCTTCTGTCTTACTTACTTATGGGGTATAAACCTAAAAAAAAACAGACCTTTTGGGACTTCATTGTTAACTACAAGTCCTAAGTTTGCTGACTTTTCTTGATTTTATGATATAGATTTATAAAAAGTGAAACGTTAAGCTTTGTAAAGTCTGTACTTAAGGGAGGGAAGTTAAGGGAGAACAAGATCAACTTTGAATGTCACGTTTGCTTTAATTCAGTGACATATTAAGAATTACAAAGCTGATAGTCTAAGTAGTTTTTGCTTTTGCCCAGCACTGAGTTTCTTACTTTTGGCGACTCTACTCTATCAAACTCATCGTCTTGAGTCATCAGCTGCTTTTAAGGACTTTTGTTTGTCTCTTACAATCTTGATACAGTAAAGGAGAGAGGAGGAACTGTGCAAAAAGTGGAAGACAAACATGTTCAAAGTGGAGATAAACAGTAAGAGGAAGAGGCGGACAGATGATGAGTGTGAAAGTTCAGGAGATAGATGAGTCTAAAATAAGAGAGAAAAGTTGAAATTGCAACCAATGAGAAAGAGAGGAGTAACCTTTTCGCCCGGCAACTTCCATAATTGGATTTTGACTTTCTGCTGTGTGAGTGTGTGAACAGAGAGAGTGAAAGAGTGTGTGTGTGTGTGTATGTCTGAGTGTGTGTGTTTGAAACAACTACTGTTCCACAGCTTCGGACGATAGATCAGATAGAGGCTCGAGAAAATGACCAATTCTTCTCTCTCTTGCGATGCCTTAGTCACACACTCACACACACTCACACACACACACTCACACACTCACACACACAGACTGAGACACAGTTGAAAAGTTCATAACAGTCTCTCAAACCCAAAGTCAATACAGGACGCTACAATATTTATAGCTCTTGTATTTTTTATAATTACAAAGTGGCTTCATGTTAAAGGTTTTATAAATCCACGATGAGGGGTCAGAAGGAGTCAGGAACCTGAAGTAGCGCTCGTTCTGTGAATTTTTCTGCGGTTTTGTCCATCACAGTGTTTACTTTTTTAGATCTTTCAGGTGCTTTGTTGAAGTCGATGAGTTTGAAATCACAGTGTAGGAGATGTGGTGAAAATTGCACCCGACTGCTGTTGTTTAAAGTCCATTTACTCGACAAATGGTACCTGAGAGCAAGAGCCCATTTCTCTCTAAGAGGTATCATCCACCTATTTATTCATTCATGTGTTCTGGTTTAGGAACAGGGAGCAGAAAGCTAAGCTAAGTTAAGATCCTCCACAATTTGCTCTTTCTAACAACATTTCGAGTCTACTTCCATTGGTCCTATCAACTTTCTATTGGAATCTGGCTCTAAAACTTGGGTCTTCTACTAGTGTGAGGTGCTATCAAAACTCCAAAGAAGGTAATATGTAAAATTTCCAATACAGTTTTGTCACCCTGACCCCAACCTTAGCACATGACGCTCCTTAGGGCTGCACGATAATGAGAAAATATATATATTGGGACGTCTTTAAAGTTAAGTGATTCACTCTTTTCAGCTTAATTCTCCCTGATTCTCCCTGAAATGATGGTAATAGAATCTCATCACATCACATCTCTGTGTCTCTCAACCTAATTATAGATATTGATAAATGATGTCAGCGCTCCTGCACAGAGGTTACATAATTTACGTAACCTCCTAATACCTCCCAATACAACCCAATAATATCAGGGGGATATTCATTGAATCTGAGCCAGAGACACAGTGGTTCACAGAGTTTGTCCACCTCCTGTGTTTTGCCTTTTTTAAGCCTTAAATTATCTTTTTCCAGAGATGTGAATCTATGAAAAGTATGAGACATTTCCAGATCAGGCACAATGCATTTTGTGAAGATGGTCCACCTTGCAAAGAGAAAATGGGCAGGTAGCAAAGCAAACTTAAAGCAATGGTTTACTTGGACATTAAACTACAACTGTTTCAAGTCAAGGGAGGGAGGGAAGTAAACGCTAAAACAGGCAATCAGAAGATCAAAACTTAGAGCTGAAAAACAAACAGAGAGCCCATTTTGGCTGAAGACAAAGTTAAACAAAGTGCAGGTCTAGAAGTCGCTGCCTTTAACCCTTAGAGTGTCAAATAAAGCACATTATGTGATATAAACTGTAAGCAAACAGTCAGATTGTCCAAATGCCTGCTTAGCTCCAATCATATTCACCGCTACCTCTCTCTTAATCGCTCGACCGCTCTTGTACGTCACTTTGCCCGACCCTGATAACAGCAGGTGAAATGACAGAGTGGTGAGAAGATGCTCTAACTATAGGAGTTGTTGCATGTAATGTGGTAACTGCATAAGTGGATGCCCATTCAAATGTATTGGTAATGCGATTAGGAGTAAATAGGCCACAGGAACTTGATTGAAAGGCTCAAAAATATGTCTTAACTTTGCAATATGAGAATTGTTCATGGGCGATACTGAAAAGATAGATTGTGCAGCTCTAACGCTCCTTCCAGTGCACATTTTATGCAAGGTTTTGTAAATCTTGAGTAAATTCAATGCATTGGTTTTGAACTTTGTGTTGCAGAATCTCACCCTTACTTCTTTTATCTGTCATGGAAAGCTGCTTGGTGAATATTGGCAGTCATGGTACAGTGATACTTACAGCACCAAATCATCTACAAAGCAATGTCACAAGAACTCACAATCAGCACAAGACTTTCTTTATTTTCATCCTTACATTCAAGCTTGACTAAGAACAGCTTCTACTGTAGTCGACTCACCACAGCAATAAAACAACAAAGCTCCGAACTGTTTAGTTTTCTACAAAATCTCTCGGTTTGTTCCAACTTATCAGACAGTTGCAAGGAAGCTTGGGCTTACTCTATCAGGGAGATAAAGACTCTGAAAGGAGCAAGCGGAGAAGAAAAAACAAGTAAACCAGCAGATAACGGCGAAGCTGGAGAAGAACTGCAGCCTCGGACCACTGAAGAGTAAAAAGAAAGGGTTTGTTATCAGAAAAGCTGAGAGTGGAAGCAGTGGCAGCAGTAGAGATGGAGGGGAAAATGGTGGCAGATGGTGGGGAAGAAGACGGGGGGGCCGGGTGGGGGTTGACACACTTTAAGACTAGACAGTCTGATTCAGACTGGCAGGGATACAGGAAACGAAATATGTTTTGCTGATATTATTCTTTTATTAAGACTTTCCTGGAAAAGTTAACCCAGAATAGAAACTTTGGTTTTAAGAAAACACTTCAAGCGTTGTCCTTATTGTCTCCGCTTTCGCCTCTTATCTCCAAAACTGGAAGAACTTCAATGAAGTCTGGAGGAAAGATAGGCGCTGAGCCAGAAAGGAGCGATTAAATTCTGGTGGTTTTCCAGGATTGTTTTGGAAAGTAGAGCATTCCTGAATGTTTAGTCCCTCATTAACAGCTGCTCTTTACATGATTTAAGACAAATCTTTGTGTCATTAAAACAACACAATAAGTCATTTGCAGCCTTGGCAGAGATGTGCACACAGAGCCTTCTGAAGTGTTAAGACGCTGCTTTTTTACACTTCTTATAATCTGTGAGCTCATGCAAAAACATCATTAGGAAGAAAAGTTTGTGAAGTGGCACGGAGATCAGAATTACTTTGAATTGTGCCCTTTTTCTCACAGTTATCTTTTATTCCTGCTCGACCTTTGATGACTAAATCGCTGCCATGTCTTTATTTTTCCTCTTTGTCATTGCTGGGATGAAACCTTAAAACTGGAGTCATGCAGTGGCTGTTTGAAGATGTACTGGTTTTAACAGATAAAAAACAGAACGAGGCCAGCGGGGCTGTCAGCATGGCGGCTTGTAGAGACTGTGTTTTTTGAAGGATAAATTCAGATCCAACAAAATAATCAAGCCAGGAAAATCTTTGTTCTGTGAGGTAATACCACCTTTATTTTTCAACACAGTCTTGTGGCTTTTTAGAAAGTAACAAATCATACATTATGGATTAACCAAAGTTTTCTATTTTTACAAAAACTTTCAGAGAATCTCAGAGAAAACTGGACTAATGAGCGCTACTGAAAGATGTCTCTTTGAACCTGCATTGTTTGGTATTGAGATTAGTTTCCACTTGTGAACAAAGATACAGATTCTTAGAACTGAACAAGGAAAAAAAAGCACATAAACTGCATTTCCTAAATATCACAATGAAGAGAATGCTAATGGGGACACAAACATTTCAATAAAACCCCTTAAATTTTGAGTAAAAGTTTTGTCTAAAGTCTCATGAGATGTTTTTTTCAGAAGTTTTGATATTGAAGTTTCACACAAAAGTGCAATGTTTTCACAGAAACACGTCATCAGATGATGATAACTGACACCTTTGTGACACCTTGGCCACGAATCATCGCCCAAAAGTCCGTAGTGTGTGGCCACTGCCAAACATACAGACTGTGGCGTTCGTATTTGAACACTCTCTGCTTTCGTTTGTTGACGACAATAGCAATAACAGTAATGCCCATGAAAATGACAGTTCAGACTCTTAAAATTTTTGTGACATCCATCTCTGACACAAAAGCTCAACTTATTGTACCTCTAAGGTCATGCAAACCAAAAAATTGGGACAAAAATATCAAGGATCACATCTAAAAATGACCGAAACCCCACAATGGAGCCACGTAAAGGGCCTTATATTTACAAAATAACTAAAAATATCAGCTTTATACTAAGACAGCACTGATCTTCTGGGTGCAAATAATGGGTGCACCAAATTTTATACCAATCAATCGAAACAGTGTTGGGATACTTCAATCTTAATTAAATCGGTAGACCAACAAAGAAACCTTCTATCTCTGGAATAATGTCACAGACATGGCGCAAACATCTCCGACAAACTTTCCAAACCTGAAGGAATAAATGTGTTGTAATATATTGAGTTTAAAGAAGACTGAAACTCTTGGGACAGAAAAACTGGGCCAAGTAAATTTCCCATGCCTGCGTTTCAGTTGAAGATTTGCCGCTGCAAAGCCTGTGCACAAAGGAAATCTCTGGAATCGAGACATAATTTGGGTGAGTTGTTCCCCAAAGAATACAATTTAAAATTCAAACTGTCTGCAAAACCAACCCAAAAAAACTGAACTTTGAAGAATGATGATATTTTCACTGAACTGCCTCTGAGAGAGGGACGAAGACAGAATCAGAAAGCAGCCGCTGTCGAGTTTGCTCCTGAATGAGGATTATGTAAGAGTCCATATTGAAGATAGCAGTCAGATAACAAAGTGCAGTAATGATACGATTTATATGAAATCCTCAGCAGGAAGTTAATATCCAGCTGTTATCACCCACCAAGTTGTAGAGGAGAAATGAAGGAGAAACTTTATATTAAAAGACCCTGCGGCGCTTTGTGTCTATCTCACTTCATATTCCAAGTGAAATCTGCTCAATAATGCAACTCTGACTTCTGCTTATTAAAGAGATGCTTCTCTCTGCCTCCTACTTTGGTCACTGTGGCAACTCGTGAAAAAAAATCTGGTTTGAATGTGATGCAACGATCTCGGGGCTCATTGCAAGATCACATTATTTCAAGAACACAATCAGAAATGCACATTTTTAAGAATGTGGTGTCTGAGGTGGTCAATAAATAATAAGGAAACATGATTTTTTAATCACGCAGTTGTAGTTGCAATCTGTTTTGAATGTTTATCTTGTGTGTTGCCAGATCTGCGCTTAGAGTCAGGAACCTTGATGTTTTTAAATGCTGTAGAAGATAATAAGTGAGTTAATTGAGATCATTGTTGAAAAAATGGGCCGAAGTAGCTTGTTTATGAGCTGTAAGTTTGGTGAAATGGGAGCGACCATCTTGATATTTTAAAACCTCAATGTTGTTATTTGAATTAAAAGGGTGACGGCTTTTCAATACTTAAAAGTCGATGCTAAAAGTATTTCATATCTTGCTAATCTGGAAGTTACTGTACAAGCTAATTATAGTGCATTTGGACGTTTTGATGTTGCAGATTGTTTAAGTTGTTGTTTGAAAAACTTTCATAGTTACATGTTGCTTAGTTTTTAGTTTTTCCAGTTATATTTTAGGGCTTTTCCACTCTTATTTGGAGAGAATTAGACAGTAAACAGGTTGGCGCGCAATTCCTTTGATATTCTACCTCTAGTCTTTTTTGATTTTTTCCTTGTGGAAAGAAAAGATTTCAAAAATTGAAACCGAAAACATGTCACTTAGTGTGGTAAAAGCGATGTAAAACAAGAAAAAGAAAAATAGGAGATCAAAAAACTGTATCGCCACAATCTGGTTAAGCTTGAACAGGTTTAAGTTCTTTCTATTGCATTTCAAAATAAAACCTAGTATTACCTAAAATTATCCACATCAGCTGCTTTGTTTAGGTTCCTAACACTACCTTTATTTCCAAAACCTAAAAAAAAGTCGAGACTTATGTTGAGACTAACTAAAAAATTGCTAAAAAGTGCAACAAATATATTATTTTCTTAACATAGAAATGTCATGGCTGTTTCCCTCAAAGTTGTAAATATATAAAATTTCTATTCAATGGGAAGTGACGTGTACAACAGCAGTCTGGACCTAAATGGGTTTTTGCTGTTTGTACTTTATACCAGATTTCTGCAAACACATTATTGGAAGAAAAGTGTTCTGGGACAAGTTAAAATGCAACATGAAAGTGTGACTCTCTGGATTTTAAATGCAAAAATAATGATCAATACATCTTATCTAGTTATCAATATTTTACTGTATGTTGAAGCATTTCATCAAATCTACCCCCACATGTGGAAATGAAACACTCTTGGTACCAACAATTACCACTCATATTAAAAACAAATGAATATAAGCTGTAGTTTATTCAGTATTGGGTCATGTGTGTGTGAAAAAACAACCATATTTGGCCTTTAATGAGGCTTTCAGGCTGTGACAATGACTAAACCTTTGATCTGTTTTAATTGAAGTCTAGCAGCATATTTCAGTTCAGTGACACTTGTTTAATGTCTCTGCAGCACTAATAAGCATAATGAGCTTCACTTGGTTAATTAATTAGTCGACTTCTGTGGCACTTTGTTCTGGTTGATCACTGTCTCTCTCCATCTTTCATCCCTCTGAAGCTGTAGTTGTGAGTGAAGTGACGTCTGGCTTTGTCATCTCTTGTGGATTGATGTTGATAATATGATCCTTCTTTTTCAAACCTGCATTTAACTCTGCGTTTGGGTTTAAGTTCTTATCACGGCTCTTATTACTTTGTGTCCAGTTTCAACAGGTTTTTTTTTTTATCAAGGCTGCAAAAGTCACTTTACACAACATGAGAAGCAACAACCAGCAGACAGACACGGTTGGAGACTCTAGCTGAATAACATTGAGTTTATTTAACAGCCACGGGGCAGATTTTCTTCGAACGGACCAAAAAACAAAGCTCAAAGGAGGATGAAAAGTGGACGCGGAGTCATGGAGCAAACACAGATGAACTCTTAGTGAATACTAATGCAGCTCTGCAACATCCGGATGTGGAAATAAGCAACTGTTTGCAGGAAATTTAAACTTCAAAGGCAATTATTTAAGGTATAAATATTAAAATCACCTCAGGGCTAGACTTTGAGAGACAGACAATGGAGGCCGAGTTAATTATGAATACATATTTAAGAGCTGAGTTAACTCACAGGACGATAAGTCAATGAATTTCTCCGTGGAGGTTTTCTGTACAGAAACTCAACACGTCTCTGGTTTTGAACCCACAGGGCTTTGTGCAGCTGTTGCCTGTCAGTCAAATGTCCTTCTGCACATTGATGTTCAGCCTTTCTGTCTCTGCTTGTGGTGTTTCCACCCACAGGACTGCCACACCGACTGTTTCTGTTCATCGCATCTTCCTCCGAATAACCTCTCAGACTGTGCAGTGGCGAAAATCCCACGTCGCTTCATATTTTATTCATTATATCTGATGCTTGTTTTTCTGTCCGCCTCTCTCAGGGGTCTGCAGCTCCTACACGCCGGTCACTGCGCCGCGTCTCTCTCCTCGCAGTCACTTTCTCACCTTTCTGTCTCCAGTTCGGCTTTTCATGTCGAGACCTCCTCCCCAGTTTCCTCCTGGAGCAGAGGTCTTCAAAGTTAAACCTGCTTTGACCCTTTCTTCCTCTGCTCCCCCATCGCTCTCTGCTCCTCTTCCTCTCACCTTTTCCACTTTCCAACAAATAAAAGCTGCTTCTCTGACCTCCCCTTTTTCTTTCTTCTTCTCTCGCTTTCTGAACATTTGCAAAATATCTCGCAGGCATCTTCCAGAAAAGCCTCTGTGCATCTATTTTTAAACAAAGGAAATAAACAACTTGATTGAAGGACCTGTTTTCTGTCAGTTTCCAAATGAAATGTCATGAAAGAAGAATGGAACAG